>BHFT01020686.1:13545-68100 GCA_004320025.1 Laticauda laticaudata | reverse complement strand
TAGCCATATTTAGTAAGTGGAGAAATTCAGGTATTTTATTCACAAGGCTTCTTGCATTGAGTAGCTTGCATTTAAGGACAGTTGTAGTTGGAATTGAGGTAGTTAGGGGCATGCATGTGTACTTTTGAGTGTCCCATGCTGTTCCAATTTGGCTACCACAGGGTGTGACACCTGTCAAAACAGCTGGTGTGGAGAGGATGAGGTGCCCTCGGAGAGATGGAGAAGCCTCCTAGCCTTGGTTGCTGGTGCTCAGTCACGGCAGGAAACAGCTACGCTTTTCAAACCCCAACAGCAAATCAGATGCAAGCATATTTTGGCCTTTCATCTGTCCTAACGTAATTTTTTCTTTACTTAATTAAAATCTTCAATAAGAGATTATAAAGTTTTTTATCAGATCATTGCACATAAATTAAGAAAAAAAGTTTAGAAATTACTAAATGAGAACATTTTTGTAAAAATTTGCCACTGAAGTTTTTTTTCTCTTCAGATTTTGTTTGCACCCAAGATCTTGGATATACTCAAAAGGATTTGTATGTTGATTAGTATTTTCCTGAATTGTAGGCAGGAGTGAGATTCTACCGGTTCTGTCCACCTCTATAGAACCAGTAGCTGATGTTTTTGCCCACCTGCCCACATGGGCTCTTCGCTGACCTTTATTTCCTGATTTTTTTCAACTTCAACTGCCGTGCAAAGGGCTTTTTGAAAGGCTGCTCCTCTACATGCAGCATGCTGATGACGATTTACAGGCACCCACTGGCAGCGTGCAGGGAAGCACATCATAAATCATCAAACCTCATAAATGACCGAACTGGTAATTAACCCTGTCGGATCCCACCCGATTGTAGGACAAATAACACTGGAGTATTCTTACACTTTCCTCACATAACTTGCTAAAGTGGCTTGAGATGATCAGGAAGCACTTCCTAGAAAATCTCTAACTAGTTAATTCTTGAGAGTTGTGCTGCTTACAGATTATGACTCCCATGTAAGAAGGGCACTTGAAAAGTTTCAATTCATTCAGTTCAGTGGGACTGCCTCAGAATCCCCTCAACTTCAAAAAGACAGGCAGCAATTTCATAAAATATTTCTGTTTATTGACTTTGCAAATGGGATTGTCTAATTAAAATCAAGTCCAAAAATGTCATTATCCCACAAGGAAGGACAAGATGTCCACCTCTTGGCCAGGAAAATAAATCCTTGCGTATGGAATTTGAATTTTTTAGTATTTTTAAATGAGGCATTTAAGAGCTTTATATACTGAAAATTGTTGAAAAATGTTGAAATATGCAGAATGAAATGATTTCTTCAGAGTCCATTTGTTCTTTACAAGACCTAGGAAGAGAAAGACCACTTTAGATACTGGACCAACTGCCTGGGAGCTTCCCAGTTGCTTGCTGGAGACAGAGGGAGACAGCATCCCTCTTCTAGAGTTCCAGAGAGAATCAGTGAATTTTAGGATGACTCTATTCAATTCTATGGATCTATCCTGGGTAATGAATTTGAATAGAGGAAAATTCTAAATTTTGAATAATTATTTAAATAATTGGAAATTCATTGTGACATTTTCTTAAATGACAGAAGTCTGGTCGATGAATAATGTATTTGGAGGAACAGCTCCCACTCATTTTCATGAACAGAAAGTATAGGAAAGTATTCAGAAATCTATATACATTATAAAAGCAAAATACCACTCATGCATCATCACAAAATCTCCAGACCGTAAAGCCTACAAACTTGAAATTTGGCACGTATGTTCCTCTTGGCTTCTAGGTGCTCACTAAGAAAGGATTTTTTGAAATAACCATCAGAGCATTAGTATTTTGTATATTATTATTATTAACACACTCCGATACTAAGGAGTTCTACTCCCCCTCCCCACCTGAAAAGAAATCTCTTCCAACTGCATGCAGTTCAGCTAAGCCAGCCCAGACTCCTTGCTGTCTCCTTGCTCACACAGCAAATACTGTTTCACTTTCCAAACAGCCCTCAACTCTCTCATACGCTGACAGGATGCTAGCCAGATGGATGCTGGTATCAGATCTGTGTATCTGCTATTCTTCAATGGAAGAATGGAAGTTGGTACAAGTAATCCTTTTTGATGTAACCTGAATATATTTAATCGTATATTGAATCTGTATAATTTGCACATGATACACAACTGGAAGACTGGAGCCAGATGTCTAGAAACTTGTCACCTCTTGGAGAGATGGCAAGAAGAGAAGGGACCATAAAAATTCCAGCTCTGGAAGATACCCCTAGGAAACTCTTCTAAGATACGTTCTCAAAGAAGGGGAAGGGGGAATTCACATGTTGGTTCTTTGACTAAATCACCATCTAAATAAGGGGAGGGGTTCTAACTCCCTTTATCGATTACTGTATGCCTGGGGGCATCTTAGATTCTGCTTTGACTAGTAATGGATTCACTTCCTTTCAATAAAGAATTCCTTTTGAAATACCTAGCATTCAGAAGTTCATTCTTTTCGGTTGAAGGGGAAAAGTCCATTGCTTACAGCTGGTAGGCAGAGGCACATTTTTTCCCCTTATTTTCCTCTCCAAAAACTTGCCCGATCACATAGTATCGTAGCGAAGCACAGGTACCCTGCTAGTTCAAACCATATTTGCTATCTTGATGCTGCTGCTTTTCCACACAAAAGAGACCACTGACCGGTCAAGAAAGCAACACGGCTGATCAGCAAAGTCATGGACCAGGACTCAGGGACTTACTAGCATGCTTGGATTATGAAGTAGCAGTAACGATGCCCACCTTCTGGGCAGCTTCCTTCTTTGCTTGGTGAGCCTGTAGCACCGCCACTGCTTCCTCCACCTGGGATAGAGAAATTACATTTGTGGGAGGGAAATCCAGCTACCTTACCCCTTGTATGAGTACCCAGTGTGCAAATGTGGCTGAATAATTCAATAAAGTAGTAACAGTGCTTCAGATCTTGTGCGGGTATGCTACTGTTCCTGTCAGTGGCTCCCTGAAGAAGCTACACTTGAGATCTGAAGAGCTCTGCGGCCCTCCCTGATAGTCACACTCCAACAAGCAGCAGAAATAGAGAGCAGCCGATGTTCCTGACCCAGGATTGGTGACCGCTAGCGCTTACCTTGGAGCGGAGGGATTCTGGAGACTCTAGCATATGTAGCAGCTCTGAGTTGTCGATCTCTAGCAGCATCCCAGTTATCTTCCCTGCCAGACTGAGATGCATTGCCTGGATCAACGGGAAGAGACGTTCTCCTGAAGAAGCGAACAACAAAAGAGTTGGTGACTATTTTATTTAGCACATGGCATCCTGAGGTTTTCTCACAGCACTGTGTTTTAAGCCAGGGGATCACAAGAATTGTGGAAGAATTAGCTGACTTTGTCGTTGCCCAGGGGATGCGCGAGCTTAGGATTCCTATACTTTTCAGGGAGACTTCTTCCTTGTCTCCCCCCCCATCCATAACGATTTTGCACCTATGGCTAGGACAGAAGAGCCATGCAGATGCTAGAAACCCCCTAGATGCATGGCGCAAGAAATTTAAAATCCCCAAGGGAGAGATGAGAGGGGGACAGGCTCACCCAGCATTTGCTTTTGCTCCTGGGGGGGTGCAGCAGCCAGCATGGATGCCGTCAAGGGCTCTTGTCCCTGGACGTGAACAGCAGGCTGTGGGGCCTGTGAGGAAACCAGGGATTCTGCCATTAGCACAGCTCACAAAGAGGTCATGCAAACAATTCTACCAAATTTAGAAGACGTGAACAATAAAATACTCAAGAAGAGGACATCCTTCCTTTCCTCACCAAAGTTAAAAAAAAGGCTTCTCCTTTAGCTGAGGATGCAGCTCGTTCAAGTGAAAAAGCAACACCAAGGATTAAAACACACTAAATGATTTGAGATTGTTCCGATATTTTATCTGAAAGGGCAACATCTGCTACCAATCAGTTTATTTGAAAGCCCCCAGGAATGACTTAACCGCAGTGTTTCTCAACTTCAGCACCTTTAAAATGGGTAGACTTCAACTCCCAGGATTCTGCAGCCAGCAACACCAGCCAGTTGAAGTCCACCTGTCTTAAAGGTGCTGAGGTTGAGAAACCCTGACCTGGAATCAAAACTGCTGCTCTCCTGGGCATGTTATGCCAGAGAAAGTACATTACCAACAAGCATGAAATAATTATTTGGACTACTAGGCACAAAGCTGGGTGGTTTACATCTGTCAGAACGTGTCTATGTGCACAGCAGCACAAGAGTCACCATTTTTTGCAAGAAACAGAACTATGGCTTTGTAGGTCAAAGTAATTTGCTGCTCAGATGTAGAAAGTGTACTTCGTTGGAACTCAGAAAACTGCTGCATTTTCACAGTGGAGGAAAAAAAACCTGCCTTTTCTGGTATTAATGTGGAATGTCTCAACTAGGAAGGAAGAAATACGATTCCTGTTTCTGTCTAAAAACCAAAGACTTAGCCCGGGGGCTGCTGGAGTTGAAATCAGGCACCAGACCTGCCAGGGTTCCTCCAAGGTTTTGCATTACCTGTAAAGGCTGGACTGCTCGGTGGGGACTGTGGATGCCTGCAGCATATTTGTAGGGTGGAACAGCCCTGGGAGCTTGGGTGGCTACAGGTGGCCGAGGAACCAGATTTGTGGCTGTGGCAGCAACCCCTGTTTATGCAGAGAAATTGTGGAGGATCAGAAGCTTATCAGAGAAGTTTAACTTCATTAGCGTGCATTGATCATTTTTCTCCCAGTTTTTTTATTTTATTTTAAAACAAAAAATCCATCTTCCATTGAAACAGTGTGTTGTCCGGGTACAATAATATCTTGTGCAACAACAATTACAGTTGACTTATATTCATTGTATTGGTATTGATTCTCTATTCTTACTGATATACATAATATATCTAATTGTAGTAACCATTCCTATCGTAACATATTTAACTCTATTCATATTTTCTATTCTTCACTTATCTTTTTTAATTTCAAATTCCCATATTCTCCAACCATCGATAAAAATATTCCCATATCAAATAGTATTCGTTTTGTTCATTCTCTTCAATTACAAGTGTTAGCCTATTAATTTCTGCACATTCTAATATTTTCCTAATCACCTTCTCATCAATCGGAATCTCTTCACTTTTTCAGTTTTGTACAAATAAATTCCTAGCTGCAGATAATATATGAATGATTAAATATACATTTAATATATATATTATATACATTTAAAAATGCAAAATCCCCAACAGGTAAAATCCCCAACAAAAATGTTTCAGGTTTTAAATCAATATGTTGCAGTATCATCTTTTCCAACTATGTGTGTATTTTTGTTCAATATTTTTTGACTTCTACTCAAGTAATGTAATATGATCCGGGTGTCTGGTAACATTTCCAACATTTAGCTGATTTATCTTTAAACAACCTTGCCAACCTTGCCAGTGCAAAATGCCATCTAGAGAACATCTTATATAAGTTTTCTGCAGTTGACATTGTTAACTTATACTTTCTATCCCACAATCCCTGCCATTTATCTAGTTCTATTGTATAACCAAAGTTTTTTGCCCATTGTTATCATTGTCTCCTTCACTTGTTCTTCTTCCAATTTAATATTTAATAAGTAACTATGGCATACAGTTTATGTTTTTCTTCCATTCCTGTCAGTATTTTATCCAATTCTGTCAATTCTTTGTAAAATCCATCCAATTTAGTATCTTTTTCGTATCTGGACTGTATTTGCACATATGAATACAAATCATATCGATCCCTTGCTCATTTAATTCTTGTTCAGTTTTGAGCTCACCCTTTTAATTTAAAACGTCTTTGTATCTAACAATATTTCCAACGTTAATAATATTTGGAGGAGTGAATGCTTCCATTGTCAAAAGCCAAACTGGTATCTTCAAATAGTGCTGTGATCTAATTTTATCCCATATTAATAGTAAAGCATTTCTTATATAGTGTCTTTGCAAGTAACCATGTATCTTACTTTTCCCATACTATAAAAAGGGTGCCAACCCAGTTGTAAGTCATGCCCCTCCAAAATTAATAATCTTGTATTCTTCAATACAATCCATTCTTTCATCCATGTTAACACCATGGCCTGATAGTATAGTTCCCAGTTTGGTAATTCAAAACTACCTCTAATTCTTGTATCTTGTAGCATTTTTAAATTCTTACTTTTTTCTCTTCCCAATTTTTGGATTTTTCAACATTTTGTTATGTTGTTTTTTGATGTGGACTTGTAAACAAATTATGTCCAAATTTAATTTTTCTAATTTACTAAAGGTCCTTTTCCTTTTTATTGCCGAGTTCAGTCCATATATATTAAATGACAGTATCTTTGTCAAAAGCTGGTATCCCTTCCTTAGATCTCTAACTCTTCTTGGAATTTGTCTTAAACTACTATTTCTTTCCCGTTATGTTTTAAGGAATCATCTCTCTCTCTCTCTCTGCAAAATCTCTGTTTTTATTGCTTTTTTATTAAATCTCAAGTGGACCTCTCTAGGAAGTCTACTTCTCGACGTGTATCTAGTGTGGATTCTAAATATTTCATCGATTTCAGCCAAAATTTTCTCTTTGGGCACCTCCAGGCCCGCCAACAGTTCTGCCATTATTTCTGCTAAATTTTCTCCCTTTTCTTATTTCATGTTCTGGAATCTCAAATAATAATCTGCCCTATCCATTTCAAATGATATTATTGTTCGTTCTTTGTTTTGATCTGCCAGTGTGAGTCTATAATTAAGCTCTCTCATTCTTTTTCTGTTAGTTTGGCTTTTTTTCTGTTGTTTATACTTTTCTGTATATGTTGTTCATTTTTCGCCATCATTTGTTGGAAGTTCTCTGTTTTTTTCCACTTTCTCTACTTCATCTTTTACTTTTTCTATTTTCTCTTCTATTTTCCCTATTCTTTCCTTCAAGTCCTCATGCAGAGCTTGTATTGTGGTTTACAATTCTGCTTGCATGACATTGGTCTTTCTCCTGTTGTATCACAGCAACCAGGGTTCTCTGCCCAGCAGGGCTAGAAGTGGCAGATGATGATCCTGAAGATGGTGCAGATGTTGTCTTCATTTTAAGATATTTTATTTATAGTATTTATAAATAAGCTCAGAAACTTATTAGATAAGTTTAACATGCATTAATCTTGTTTGAGGAACCACAGGCAAATGTTTTATTTCATGTAAGCATGTTTTAAACTGATACTAGCAACAGTCCGGGCAGTTTATTTGAATTCCAATCTATTATTTCCTTTACTGATATATTGGTTGAATGAAAAAGCTACAATATGGCAACCTTCGTCAACAACTTAATACCTTCCCTAAATATTTTGGGGAAATATCACTGAATATTTCCCTAAATATCACACACACACCCCAAATACACACACAACTTAAGTTCCCAACCACCACATTAGCCGAGTTGGCTGGAAACTCTGGAAGTTGCAATTCCAGAGATTCTTGGTTAGACAACTGTGTATTTTTCATTCATTCGTTCGTTCATTCAAAAGATTTGTAGCAAATGTTATGCCCATCTAAATTATAAATTTAGATTTGTTTAATAAATAAATGAAAAGATCCCATGGGAACATCTGAGCAAAATGCTTACCAATCCTCTGGGGAGCACCAGGCAAACTACGTGAGGCTTGAGCTGGACTTGTAGGAGCCAAATGCCGTAGTGTTGGCCGCGGCCCAGACTGGCGCATACTGTTGGGCATACCTTGGAAGCCTAGTTTGGTTTTCAAGAAATGGGATGGGAGGAGAAGGGAACAAGTTTTTGGCCAGTTACATTAGAACAGCCTTATTAAGTTAAAATTGGAGGGGAAGTCATCCCTGGAACCAGTCCTGTGTGACACCCCACCTCCCTAGAAAACATCCTTAGTTGCCCTTTATGAGCAACTACCTGACATTCTTACAAGGGTCTTGAGAGATGGGGGGGGGGTCAGGACTTCTAAGGGCAAACTGCTCTTCCACACATACCTTGAGACCTTCCTCCTGGCTGCCAGCGTGGATTGGGTCTCATCTGAGTCATCTGGTTAGGTGCATAGTATGTGGGTCTGTTCTGAACCTGGAAAGTAAAAGGGGTTGCAACAGGATCAGCCCAGTAACATGTATTCATTGCCCTTACAGTACTACTGCCTTAATCCCTGGAAAAAAAGGAGAAGAGGGATAAATTGTACAACATCACAAACTCTGATGCCATACCTCGCTTTGGTTTTTTAGCCCTGCTAAACTATCAAGACTGCTACTTCAAATATTGTTAAAAATATGTTCACAACAAACCTCCCCCCCAGGCTAAATTTTAGCTTTCTTGTTGTACCATTTTCTTCTTCAGGATTTTCTGACAGCCAATAAGGAATTTAAGTAGTTAATACCCCAAAGTACCAGCACTGTTACCAGATGAGCTTATTTACTGTAAATACTGTATATTTATTTATATAAAACTAATGGTTCTTGTCAGTGTCTCTGACTCCATTTGGATGCCGGCTATGCCATTCCCTGAGAGAACAATATTATTTAAGCCTGTCTACAACTGGAATCGTCAAGAATCCACTCTCTGGTCAAACAAAAGGGGTTCCAGCAGCAAATCTATCTTTGCGAAAGAGAAAAGACAGCTATAAGGGTCCCATGAATTTTAGCCCTTGTGGGAAACAGAAACCACCTGCTTTGATAGGAGCTGGAGGGTGGGATCTCTGAGACACCCCCACCCCCCAAAAGGACAATTGTGCGGAGGACTCACCTGGGGCACAGCGGGCATGAAATACCCTCCAGAAGCTGGCTGGAACTGGCTGACAATGGTGTTCGCTGGCAGAGCTCTCATGCCGGCAATGCGTTGCAGGTACTGGTTGGTGAGGTGGGCCTTGCGCTCCTCCTTCCTCTGGGCCAAGGCCACATACAGCGGCTTGGAGCCCACAATGCGCCCATTCATCTCAGTTACGGCTTTGGTGGCTTCTTCTGGGGAGGAGAAGCAGACGAAGCCAAAGCCTTTGCTTCGACCATCTTCCAGCATCACCTAATGAAAGGCAGGGACTGAGAAAAGGGCTGGCAGTTCTTAGTCCTTGATGCTGTTGCTGCTTGCCTCACCCGGGGAAATACTGCAGGAAGAGAAACACCTCAACATGGACTTCCCAGAGTTGCCCTTCTTGTACAACGTCCAACAGCAGCGCTGGGCAACCCCAAAGCATTCCCCAGACCCGCCGCTTCTCTTCCTCGGCCAGACACGGGAATGGCATTGGCCCTGATCGGTCCCAGCCTCTTTAGCACAGAAGATAGGGTCAACCCTGGGAGACTGGGTGGCCTCCCCTTTCCCAAGTGCCTGGTTCACTGCCCAGAAGGCTCCCTGCAACCCTGATTCTTAAATCGGCAAGACTTCCCCCAATACATTTTAGAAATGTTGTGTTGAAGATGATTTCTTTGAAGAATTAGGAATGAATATATTTCCCAGATTCTCTTTTAAAAATCGGCACTATTTTGGTCACAGCAAGAGAGACTGATTTTTTTTTCATTTATTTAAAAAGCAGAAATTCCACATGTTAGTTATTTTAAAGATACAGGTGGTCTTCTCTTTATGACCAGTTGCTCAGTGACCATTTGAAGTTACAACAGACCTACCTGAGGCCTATTTATAACCCCGATGGGAAGTTAAGATGGTCACCCCCCTCCCATAGTCACATGATCAGCAATCAGCCTGCAGTGACAGCTGTTCGCAGCCAGGCGACTCCACCTTACAACCGCTTTGCTGAAAACTAGCATTTACTTCTGATTTTCAGCAAAACCATGCACATACATAGTGAAGTGTTAGCTCATATGGGCAAAACCACTGGTTCACTATGGGGTCATTTACTTAATGACCCTTGCAAAAAGGCCATAAAGTTGGGATAGTCACATGACTCAACCAAACTGATTTTGGAACCATCCCAACTTACAACTGTAATGAGCAGGCTCTATTAATTAAGGTCACAAGTTGAGACTACCTTTTGCTGAACTGGCAAGTCTGTTCAAATTCTTAATTTCTTGTCCCTGGGGCCCAGCTATTTTATTAACTATGATGGCAGAACTAAATTCCCTCATAAGTTTTTTACATCTGATTTCCATGTACATGCTTTATTTCTACAAAAGATTCAAATGTTCCACTTCCATTCATCCATTCATTGTCACAATAGTTCTAAGGCCTTATTTGGGCAAATGGCTTAGAAGTGAGTCCCACACAGGTATGCAGATCTTAAGAGCAGTTCAGGCAATGCTTGGTTCAACTGGAGGGAGTCATAGCTGGGAGACCCTCGCTTGATATGTGTTTAATTTCCTGCTGCCTTTACCTTAGCACTTGTGATGGATCCGAATGGAGAGAACTCCTTTCTCAGCTTCTCATCATCAATTGTGTCATCCAAGTTCTTGATGTAGAGATTAACTCCCTGAAAAGAGGACAGGGACATTGGCATGAGATGGCAACAGTGCAAAATGTGATGTTTCAATTGATTATGAGCAAAGCAGGATTTTCTTTTCTATCGACAATCATCTCCACGCAGTTACACAGTCATTTGGAGATGGTCAGCCTAGACCTCTGACAAATAAAAAAATTGCATGATCCAATCTGGGTCAGTCACCGGGACCACAGGTTAAGTCTTCCAAGCTTTCGGACTCATGCTGGAGCCCATCCTCAGGGAACTTCTCTGCAGCAGAATGTGAATCCTCCCCCAGATTGGATCCTGCAACATTACCCTTGGACGTGTGTATTTGCCTTCATTTGTAAATGAAAAAAAATTAGGAATGTCACGTCCTTTGCAGAAAGAAACTTTCAATGTTGCAAAGCTGTAGAGACAAGTTTCTTTATGAGAGAATTTGCCTGGATTTGCTGTGCGCTTCTGTAGCACCATTTGTCCCCAGGCCTGCACTGCACAGCCAGGATCGGGAAAGATTCAGGTGCACCTTCCATTAGGCCATTCCTTGGTCCTGCTTCTACTCCTCCTATTGAGGGAGTTTGGGGAGCCCTAAAGGAACTCAGAATTCACACAGGGCTGCTAATCCAGCAGCTTCAAGCTTCAGCAGAGCACAAATTCATGACCTCGCTTGTCCCAACAACGGTCTTGGGCATCCTTTCCTTCCTCCAGAGGCGAAATACCTGATAACGACTGATCCTCTCTTGCTTCAGCTGCTCAAACCTGCGCTTCAGCTCTGCCTGCCGTTCCACCTTCTTCTGTGCACGACCCACAAACACAATTTTCCCATTGATATCTTTTCCATTCATTTCTTCTACTGCCTGTAAAAGAATTCAAAGCAGCAGACCCCTTGCAGACATGGAGTCTTCCTCAGGCACATCGTGCTGATTATTATTACATCTTCCAATGTTAATTTGGGATTAATAACTTCTGCAATCAACAAGCTAAAACCTGAAGCAAGTTCAAAGTGTTGACAGACCTTGGATAAATTTGGGACTTTCAGTTTTTCTCTGAATCACAGAATCCTCTAGTCCTCATTTAACTGAACAGCATTCTAGGTTCTCCCATTGAAAGGCAAGACTAAGGCCATTCCCAGACTGTTAGTTCAGAGGCTCCTGATTTGTGGAGCAGCTGCCTTTTGGTAATAAAATGGGAACGGTCACTACCCACAGACATGCCCTGTGCTTTATCCCAACAGGCATCTGACAGAAAATCGAAAATAAAGGGATTTGTTCTCATTTTATTTCTGCAACATTCACCAGAGCTCCATTTCTCAGTTCAGAAACAGATCATGCCAGACTGACTATCGACATGGGAGCCTCACAGTTTATACCTTGCTGGCTTCTTCATGCTTTTCAAAACTCACGAAGCCAAAACCTTTGGATTTCCCAGCCGGATCAGTCATCACTTTAACACTGAGGGTCTTACCTGTTGTTGGAAGAACAGGGTTAGCAAATGTTACCTGGAGTAAAATTACAAGGAGAGATTTTCAGAAGGACAACTATTACTGTACAGATCATTATATTACTGAACTTGTCTACATCAGGATGCCCACCTACACGTTGTCTGGAATACTAGATGGTGTCTGTGCACTGACCCTTTTTCCGTTAGTTACCCAAACAGAATGATATACTTTCTTAATAATGTTGCCAAATTCTGTTTAAAAGCTGGCAGAATTCATTAAATGAATTCTGCCAACAACAGTTTGATATGTCTTTCTTTATTTGCTTTTAATTTATTTTTTTTATTAATCTTATTGTGATAGTGTTATTCTGCTTTTGTCCCAAAGGTGTTTTTTCAGGAGGCAACTGGACTTTGTTTTTTCTTTGAAGATGTTTTGCTTCTCATCCAAGAAGCTTCTTTTGCTCTGACTGGATGGTGGGGAATGGAAGGATTTATGCTCCTTGAAGACATTCTTTTTAGAGATTTGGTAAGGCCACTCG
The DNA here is from genome assembly GCA_004320025.1 of Laticauda laticaudata. Classification (NCBI taxonomy): domain Eukaryota; kingdom Metazoa; phylum Chordata; class Lepidosauria; order Squamata; family Elapidae; genus Laticauda; species Laticauda laticaudata. Next base: position 55,763 of record BHFT01020686.1, on the reverse strand, counting down.
GAGGTCACCTGAGTAGTGCAAATGGATTTGGAGCCTTCTTGGTTGCAGGATATTTTCTGTTGTGTCCCTTCTCTGTTGTAGACAGGTGCAGACCGTTGTAGATGAGTCTGTGTTGTCTGCATCTCAAACTGAAGTGCAAATGGTTCCTGTAATGTGTAATTTTTCCATCCTCCAAAGTGGCCTCAATGATTCTCTAAAAGGATGCAAATGACCAGCTGCCTAAAAGAAATATAAATCCTTAAATTCACCACCATCCAGTCAGAGCTGAAGAAGCTTCTTGGATGAGAAGCAAAACATCTTCAAAAAAAACCAAGAAAGTCCAGTTGCCTCCTGAAAAAGCATCTTTGGGACATCCATGACCTGGATGACTGAGAATCTCCATACTTTTAGCTGTACAGTTTGGGATGAACACCCTTTGAATGGTGTGAGGGTATGAACAGATTTCCAAAAAATTGCAGACTACAAGAGCCATTTGACTTCCATTTGAGATGCAGACAACACAACAGACTCATCCCAACATCCTGCGCCTGTCTTCAACAGTGAAGGGAAACAGGCAGGAAACATCCTGCAAGCCAAGAAGATTCCACACCCATTTGCACTACTCAGGTGACCCTAAGGACACAGACAAACCTCCAGGTGGCCTCAACGACTTTCTAAAGAATGCAAATGACCAGCTGCCTGCAAGGAATATAAATCCTTCCATTCCCCACCATCCAGTCAGAGCTGAAGATTTTTGGATAAGAAGTGAAATGTCTCCAAAGAAAAAACAAAGTCCAGTTGCTTCCTGGAAAAGCAATTTTGGGACAACCATGACCTGGTTGACTGACAATCTCCATAGACCATTACTCTGCTGTTATCCTAAACTGATCGATGGTAAAATAATATTGGAACCAGTAGCTTCACTGCTAAGCAAAATGGTTATTAAGTGGAAGATCACATGACCGTGACTGTGCTTTCCAGCTGGAAAGAGACAAGACAACTCAGTTTCATACCTTCAGCTTTTCTTTGCCTCCTAACCACTCAAGCCCCTGCTTATTATCTTGCACACATTGAAAGCAATGTGATGGCTGGAGATGATCAAGCAAGGAAATTGCCTACAGAAATCACTTGCTGTTTTTCTACGCCCGCCCTCCTCCCTCCCTCCCTCCCAATTTGAAAGAAAGGGGGATAACTGTATCTCTTGAATAACACTCTCAGGGCTCCCAGCCTTGGGCAGCCAGCACAATTGCATTGCTTTTAATGTATAAAAGAGGAAAAGGGTTCCTCTCTTGCAATAATCCCTTTCTCTCCAATCTTTCTGCTTTGCAGGGATGGGGAGGAGAAAAAAAAAATCACAGATTTTCTTGACCCAGGCTCAAGCCCCTCTTATCTCACCATTGCCTTGCTTTTTCTTCCTGTCATTCAAGGGCTTACGCCTTGTTCAAATCTTAAAGCATCAAATTAGAAATCATTCATAAAGGCTTCAGTTGTTAGACGTGAATATGAAAGATCACTTTCTGGAAGACCCACCATAGTTGCTGAAGAGATCCTTCAGCCTCTCGTCATCTATCTCATCCCCAAAGTTCTTAATATAGACGTTGGTGAACTCTTTGGCTTTGGCTCCCAACTCTGCCTCACGTTCTTTATGGGATTTGAATCGGCCAACAAATCTGGATGGCAAAACAACAACAAGCCCTGGTGAATGCTCTGCTCCTGCCCCTGGGAGGAAGGTAAGGCCAGGTCTCAGGGAAGGCAGGCGAAAGCAAGCAGCCGGGGGTGGGAGGGACGGGACTACGAAGGAGGACACGAGACAGAGCTGAGGGATCCCCTGTCCTGAGGCAGAGAGGCAGCCGGCCAAGGGGAACCACTCACTGCTGCTGGGCAGGACAAAGCCTCAGGGAGTCAACCCAGCCCACAGCAGGGAGGCTTCAAGTGGAGCCAGACCTCCCCCCCCCACCCCGGTGGCAGGGGGTGTTGGCTGTGGCTTGGGCAGGGAAACTCACCAGCCCTGGAGGAGACAGGCAGCAGGCCAAAGCTTGGGCCAGGAGAACCAGCAGCCTGGTGGGTTAATACTGAGATGCATCATGTCTCAGCTTCTGGCTGAGACACTCACACTTTGCGGTCGTTCAGCAGCATGCCGTTCATCTTCTCAATGGCGCGGTCTGCGGCATCTTGTGTCTCAAAGTGCACAAAAGCATAGCCCTTGGAGCCGTTCTCATCACACACCACCTGCAAACGACAGGAGTGGATTAGCCAGCATTGACAGGTCACCTTACTCCATGCTAAGTGTTTCCCAAGGACAAATGTAAGGTGCACCCCCAGTTCAGTATCTAAGGAGGTTCTCAGGGTAATTTCAAAGCCTTTCGCTAGGAGCTCAGTTCCCAAGCTAATTATTTCACTGCAGAGAAAGACGGCATCAAAATAATTTTTTAAAAAAGAGGGCTCCCACGGTCTTTCATCACTAGTCATTTACTCTGCGGACTTCCACATTTTAGAAGTACCCAGTTGTGTCCCACTGTGTACCCACTGAAACATTTTGCAAAGCAGGGATTAGCTCCAAGAAACTCTATAAAGAAGGCAGCTTAGCTCTGCTCTAAAGCAAGGCTTAACCTGATGTTTTAACAAGTTGCCTCCCCGCCCCCAGAGTGCAAAACCCACAAGCAATCATATGAAATGCTGGATGGAATCTAAGAAAGAAAGAAAGGAGGGAGGGAGGGAGGGAGGAAGGAAGGAAGGAAGGAAGGAAGGAAGGAAGGAAGGAAGGAAGGAAGGAAGGANAGGAAGGAAGGAAGGAAGGAAGGAAGGAAGGAAGGAAGGAAGGAAGGAAGGAAGGAAGGAAGGAAGGAAGGAAGGAATTGAGGCCTGGCTCTGTTACAAGAACTCACCTCTTTGTGCCTGATGCCACCAGCCCAGTCTTATTTGACATACGTGGGGAAGAAGACCCAGCCAATTCCGAGGGTCAGTTCCATGCAGTTCGGGAAACAGAACTGGCCTGTGACTCACCTTGCAAGAAAGGATATTCCCAAAAGCAGAGAACGTGTCATAAAGTGCTTTGTTGTCTATGGATTTATCCAGGTTCTTAATGAAGACATTCCCCACGCCCGATTTCCTCAAAGAGGGGTCCCGCTGAGACCACATGATGCGGATGGGCTTGCCTTTGATTACATCGAAGTTCATGGTATCCAGAGCTCGCTCAGCTACAGCACAAAGAGCAAGAGAGAGAAGCGAAACTTTACCTTGGAAAAAGCAAATGGGACTCCCTTCAGTTCACCTTTCACCACTTTCTCCTTATCCATGTTGCAGATTTAGGGAGCATTTCCTCAGGACAACCTCGAGCCTGAAAGGCAGGTGGCATATGTATATGTAGGCACATACATGCATAGACATGCAGAACGATATCAGTACATTATGAACTTCGAGCCCTGGGAAACTGACACTAACACATTGCCTGATAACACCTAATAAATGCATGACAAAGAAATAACCTATTCCAGAGAAGATTCTGCCCTGCCTGGATGACACAGGCAAGCACTAGAGAAGAATAACGGTTGGCCTTGGATGCAGGTGATTTGGATCGTTTTTATCGTATCTCCAGCCTTCCCTTCTTTGTTACTGAGAAGATTACTGCTTACAGCCCTGGAAAAAGTAGATTATTTGGACCCCTTCTGATCAGGTTCAGACCAGAATAAGAAAGCTTTGGTGGTGCTTGTTGATATCCTATGTGGCAGGCTCAGGATATGAGCAATGCATCCATCCTGGCCCTTCTTGACTCTCAGCCACCTTCTCTACCACCGACAATGGTATCCTTCTGGATCACTTTAGGGGGTTGGGAATGAGGGGGTGGTGCTCCTCCTTCCCCCAGGGCCAATTCCGGTTGGTGATGTCTTAGATCAGGTCTGTCAAACTCACGGCTCACGGGCCGGATGCATTATGTGCTGGCTAGTCATACCCAGTTTAGCAAAAAGGGGGGGGAAGTCCCCATATGTCATCTGACGTCGCCATGACGACGTGAGTTTGACACCCGACTTAGATTGTTACTTGGTAGCCTGGCTCAAGTTTGGGGAGTTGGGTAAGAACATACTTTGGCTAAGCCACACCAAGACTGGCTGTGGGTTTGGGGCCCCAAGAGTCCTAGGAAGATTTTATCCTTGACTTGTAGGGGGTCATTCACCACTCCATTCAGATTTAGTGTACAATTTGGGGGTCCTCTTGGACTCACAGCTCTTGCTCAAAAGGTGACAGCCGTGATCAGGGGGGGCTTCTGCCCAACTTTGTCTTGCACACCAATTGTGTCTCTTCCCGGATCAGAGGGAACTGAGTTTTGCCACTCACAACTTATCCAACTCTCAACTGGATTACTGCAATGCACGCTACATGGGGCTGCTCTTGAAGACTATCTGGAAGCTTCTATTAGTCCACAATGCAACGACACAGACAGCTCTTGGTATTTCTCTACTTCACAAATGCAATGGGTCCCTCTGCACATCCAGGTGGAATTGAAAGCAACGAAGCCTTGCATGGCACAGAACCAGTTTATTCTTGGAAGCACTGCCCTCTCACAAGAATATCTGCCCCTCCGCGTTTTATAGACAGACTGTATGTACGTGTGTCCCTTCTTTCTTACTTTATAAGTAATTCAAAGCAGCAAACATACACAATCCTCTTCCTATTTTCCTCACAACTCCTCCTCAGCGAGTGGGTCTGGTATGCTCCAGAAGGGAGGATCCATTTTCTGAACCTCTTCTCTGATGAGATCATGCCAGGAAGCCTGTTCTCTGGGTGCCACCTGGGACTAGCTTTCTCCCCAAAGCCCAACAAACACGGGGTCTGCAGGCCTTTCAAAAGGCAGTTGAGTCCCATGTAGCTGGGCCAGGATGAGTCCTAGCAGGTGGTGATACAGCCTGAATGTTTTTAATTCTTTTAAATTACCTCAGTGGCATGTGTTGGGAGGGGGTTGTGCTGAGGTAGACGGTTTCATACAGAATCACAGCATTTGAGTTGGACAACTGCAAACATGTTATAAACTAATACACGTTCAAAGCTTCTTTGCGAGCAACCAAGGGAGGTTCAGGCGAGTCTCTCACTTGCTAGAGCAGTGGTTCCCAAACTTTTTCAGTCCACCGCCCCCTTGGTGCTACAAACTCATCCTCAATGCCCCCCCCCAGGGGCGGGATTCAAATTTTTGTGGGCGTGACCTAATTTGAGGGTGTGGCTTGCTGGTCACGTGACTGGGTAGGCGTGGCTTGCTGGTCCTATGACTGGGTGGCCGTGGTAAACCAAATACAACTGGTCCTCACTTAATGACCAGTTGCTTAGCAAGTATTCTAATTTGACTGGCCTCCCCAGAACTACTTGACCTGTTTTTGGAGTTTTGACACCCATGCACGCACACATACACACACACAAACACACACTCTCCCTTCTAACCCTGCTGGAGCAGGTCATTGGACTAGAATCGGCAAAGCATCTCTGATTAGATTCTAGAAGTGAGAATCTAATCAGAATGCTTTGCCGATTCTTGTTGATTTGTTTTATTTGTATTTCTTTATTTTATTTTGCTGAATTGCAGCTGACATGTTTGTCCCTTCTTCGCCACCAGCCCAGAAGCTTTCTGTGATTCTCTGCCAGCAAAAATTACCTCTGACTTTGCTCTACTTTCCAGACGCGCTGTTGCTGCATTCTAGGTGCTGGCCCCACAGGTCCACCCCTGACCCGCAGGTCCACCCCCATTGAGCCCGCAGGTCCACCCCATGGAGCCCGCAGGTCCACCCCATTGAGCCCGCTGCACTGGAGGGACCTGCCCAAGCAAGTCCAAGCGGAGCGGTGCACCAAATCAATGGGGTGAACCTGGGAGGAAAAGAGAGAGAGAGAAAAGAAAGAGAGAAGGAAGAAAAGAAAGATAAAAAGGGACAAAGGAAGAGGAGGGGATGGAGGGGGGGGGAAGAGGGGGAGAGAGAGAGAGACCTGATGCATCAGATTGAAACGAGGCTTAGTTTAGAGACCCCCTTTTCCACACTGAAACATCTTTGCCAGCATCTTTGCCAGCACATTGAAACATCTTTGGCTTCTATTAATTAAAACATGACCAAGACGATCAGGAAGTTCTCACATTTTGTTGAGGCTTTAAACAGGATCCATTGGATCAGACCTCCACCCGAAAAAAATACTTTTCCTCAATGTATTACAGTATCAATTCTGAAGAAGGCAAAACCAAAATGTACTGGTAAATTACAAGAACACACACACACACAAACACACACACTCCCTTCTAACCCTGCTGGAGCAGGTGATTAGACTAGAACAGATATCTCATTATATTTCTCTCCCTCCCTCCCTCCCTCTTTATTTCTTTTTCTTTCTGTCCCTTCCTTTCACCACCACCCCTTTCTTTGTCTGTCCCATTTTCTTTCTGTCCAATTTCTCTTTCTCTTCTTCCTTCTTTCTCTCTCTCTCTCTCTCTTTCCTCTCTTTCCCTCTCTCAGGCTCACCCCAAACACAGTGTTGGGAAAGGAGAGCAAACCAGAGCGGCTTTGCTCTCCTTTTCAAACATCCCACCGCCGCCGTATTTAAGGCAAAGCCCCGCAGGATCACCCCATTGAGCCCCTTGCACGGTCTGGTGCAAGGGGCTCAATGGGGTGATCCTGCGGGACCTTGCCCCAAACACAGCGTTGGGAAAGGAGAGCAAACCAGAGTGGCTTTGTTCTCCTCGATGTTTGAAAAAGAGAACAAAGCCGCTCTGCTTTGCTCTCCTTTCCCAACGCTGCATTTGGGGCAAGGCCCCACAGGATCACCCCACTGAACCCCTTGCACCAGAGTGTGCAAGTCAATGGGGTGATCCTGTGGGGCCTTGCCTCAAATGTGGCGGCAGCGACAGGATTTATTCTCACCCCTGAATTGTGCCCTGCAAGAAGTCCACCTCCAGCGCCCCCTGCCGCCTCTTAGCGCCTCCCTGCCAGCCATCTTGCCTCTTAGCACCCCCAAGGCATCCCACCGTCCCCTAGGGGGCAGTACTACCCACTTTGGGAACCACTATGCTCGACCTTCTGCAACAGAGACACTCAGACATGCCACTCATCCTTCAGGAGTCTATTTTTATACTGAGCAGCACATTAAACGGTGACATATGCCTACCAGATCCTGTTCATAAAAATGCAGAAGCTTAGGAGTAAATCTCATGCCAAGAACTACCTTAAATTGTGAGAGAAAGGGATTCAGAAGGCGAGGAGGGACTGCCCAATACCAACATAGGATTGCATTCATTGCTCAGGCCGTCCTGGACAGGTTCAGAAAAACTAACAAGGGCAGTGGCAGTCTGGTCTGGCGCTTAAGGCACCAAACTAGAAAGCCAGAGACCATGGGTTCGAGTCCCTTCTTAGTCATGAAAGCTAGCTGGGTGACCTTGGGCCAATCATTCTCTCTCAGCCCAGCAGACAGGGTGGTTGTTGTGGGGAAAATAAGAGGAGGATGGTACACTGGATATGTTCTCTGCCTTATTTGTAAAAAGAATAAAGGCAGGATGCAATTATATTCAATTAATTACATTAGTGCCTGAGAATGGAAGACAGCTTGAATAATAAGTGGCAGATGAGCAGCAAAAATATAGGACTGGCTGAGATTTTAAAAGATTATGATGACACTGATGCCAAAAAAAAGCAGATGCCAAACAAACCAATGCAATCCTTGGCTACATCAACAGTGGAATAGACTCAAGACAATGTGAAGTGTTAATATCACTTTAAAATGTCTTGGTAAGATCACACTTAGAATACTGCATCCATTTTTGGTCGCCCCGATGTAAAAAAGATGTTGAGATGCTAGAAAGAGTGCAGAGAAGAACAGGGATGATTACAGGGCTGGAGGCAAAAACATCTGAAGAATGGTTGCAAGAATTGGGTATGTCTAGTGTAGTGAATAGGAGGACCAGGAATGACAGGATAGCAGTGTTCCAATATTTCAGAGGCTGCCATGAAAAAGAGAGTGTCAATCCATTCTTCAAAGCTCCTGAAGGCAGGACAAGAAACAATGGATGGAAATTAATAAAGGCGGAAACCAAACGAGAAGAAATCTCCTAAGTGAGAACAATTAACGAGTGGAATGGCTTCAGACGTTGTTGGGGTTCCATCAGGCTTTTAAAGACACTGGATAGCCATTTGTCCAGAATTGTATAGGGTCTCCTGCTTGAGCTGGGGGTTGGATAAGAAGACCTCCAAGATACCTCTTAATTCTGTTATCCTGTTACTCAGTTATTCTGATGCCTGCATGACAGCAAAGCTACCAATATAGCTTATTAACTAAGGCTGAAGTCAACATTTGGGAAATTTGACACATTCCGATTTTAACTCTTCCCATATAGGCTAACTGAAACATGGCAAAACCAAGCAGCTCTCAGTAGTAAAAATGCTACACAGCCAACCCTCACAAAACACAATTCTTAATTGATCCAGCTCTAATTCAAGGCAGAGGAAGTGGAGATGTTCTCTATCAATACCTCCCAGAGTCCCTTTCTAATTCAACTATTCAACCATGCACCCCACACAACCTAAACAGGATTTGTCACAAGTAACGGACAAGGATGCAGCCAACTTTGGTGGTGTTTGGTTCCAAGAACTGTCCAAGATAATACTGGACATAGAATAGTGGAAGGGCTGGCGTAAGTGGAAGGGCTGTGCTCTCCAAGATGAATTGTGTGATTTCAAGTCCTTGTTCCTTTCCCACATGAATCAAGATTTTAGTTGAGGGACAAGGCTCAGCTGTCTTTCTTTATCCAAAGTAGCATCCATTTCAAGTGGCACTTTAGTCAGCCAGTTAAATTAGGCAATGTTTATTTATAGCAGGAAGGGGTGTTCGAGACAGAGATGCTGGTAACTCCAGCATTATCTCTTTGCAACTGAAAGGGAAAGGCAATTTGAAACAGAAGTAATACAAGAGAATTTGAAAATTAGAGGGATCTCTACCTGCACAGACATTTCTCCAACATCCAAAGCTACCTGCTAATAAAAGCTACTAGAATAAAGATTCTTTTGGTTTGAGCACTGGGACAAATACTTTAGACGTTATTCAGTACTGTGTAACGTTCCACCTTTATGAAACACTATCAGAAATTAAGTTTCCTGATAATGGATACATATATAAAATTTCTAGCCCATCTTCGAATCAAGAAAGTTTTCTCACAGGTATATTATAATATCAGTGTTGATTCCGTACCTCAATGACATCTATGATAGTTCCTGAGGAATTTATAGCCACCTTTCAGCAGTCTACAGTTTCAAGTCATATTACTATGGTGAAACAAGAAATAATATATTGATCCATTAATATCCCTGATGGGTCATATCTGAAAGACCATTTCAAGGCTGAGTAGAATTACCCAGAATTACAAAATCTTCTGAATTACCATGGAACACACCTTACGTTTCTGATTATTTGGGAAACACCAAAACAGAAGGTAAGCTATAAAGCACAGTTTACACATCACACAAAATGCCATGCTGAAAGAAAAAAACCTCCCAAGTTGTAACTCAGTGCGATACGTGACCCAATTCCTGAGAGCGGAGGGAGTCCAACTCTGAATCCCAGCTTCTCTTTAGAGATTGAACTTGGAGATGCTCCAAAATAACATTATCCATTTATGTTTGCCCTTGAGACATCCTTTCCGTGATACTGTATGAGCATCCTTTTTAGAATTTAATCAGTTGGGCACAAAGTTCAAATTTATCCACCCATACAAGAACCGTTCTCCAGAAAGCAGCCCTTTTCTCACTGTGGGCCATTTTGCCCCATGTTCCTTCTCCATTGCCCAGGCAGTCAGAGGAGGAAGGCTCTTCGTTCAGAAGCTGAATCAACACCTCCTCTGCCTGTCTCAGAGAGCCAGCAGCTCCCAAGAGGAAATCCTCTAGGACGGTGGTCCCCAACCTTTTTTGTACCAGGGACCAGTTTCACGCAGAAACACTTTTTCAAGGACCGGCAAAATCAATTCTTTCCCAATAGTCAAGGACTTCTTTACTATTTTCTTTACTAAAAACATATTTTTATCTATACTTTAATCATGATTATTCATTCTTTGCGGCCCGGTATAAAATGATCCACGGACCGGTGTTTGGGGACCCCTGCTCTAGGGAACCCCATTCCAATAAATCATGGGACTCTTTTGGGGTTCACCTACTACATCATCAATGAAAGTCAACTTCCAAACACCACAGAAGGACCTGTCCTTCTAAGACAGCCAGGTGAGATCGCACTCAGAACAGCCCCCTTTTCCAACCCCTTTCCAGGACAGGCCCCTGGATGACCACCCAACCACAGGGCCTTCCAGACCTCTTCAGGAACAGGAACCAGTGGGAAGGAAACACCCCAGAAGGCGGCACTGGGAAGCCGCATTCCCTTTGCTGCCAAGTAGCCCACCAGGAGACCTTGCCAGGCCAGCAGACAAGGTGCAGCCAGCTGGGCTTGATTTTTACCACTCCAGATGCAAAAATCTTGTCCCAGGATGGAAGGAGGGAAGCAGGAAAGAAGGGAGGAATGAGGGAGGAAGGAAAGAAGGACGGAAGAAGGAAGGAGGGAGGGAGGGAGGAGAAAGGCAGGAGGAACGAAGGGAGCGAGCGAGGGAGGAAAGGAGGGAGGGAGCCAGAGACGACATCTGGGCCTGGAGGTCCCACAACGGTTTCACCCCCACCTCAGAACAAGATTAAGGGGAGCGGGGGGGGCTCCATCTCCCAGAATCCGCCGCCCACGCGGCCTTGCGGGTGGGTCCTCACCGTCGCCGGGCTGCTGGAAGTTGACGTAGGCGTAGCCCAGCGAGCGCCGGGTAATCATGTCCCGGCAGACGCGGATGGAGAGGACGGGCCCAGCGGGGCTGAACTTCTCGTAGAGTAGCGCCTCCGTCACCTCGGGGTGCAGGTCCCCCACGTACAGCGACGCCATCGGGTAGCTGCTCCCGGCGGAGGCGTTCATCTGGGCGGTCGGCCGTTCCGGAGCAGGGCAAGCCTCGGGGAGCCTCTCCGCACGCTGCCAAGGCCTCCGGGCGAGGATCGGGCCTCTTCCTCCCGGGGGCTCCGCCCCGCCCCGGCCAAGCTGCGGCCGAGAGCGCCCCACGGAGGCCTTCAGAGGCCGCGCCGAGGCTTCCCCGCCGCCACCGGGCCTGTACTGGCCGCCCCCGCAACAGCAGCAGCACCACCACGAGGAGGAGGAGGAGGAGGAAGGGCCGCGCGGAGGGCAGGGGCGGGGCGGGAGGGTCCGGCCTGGCAGGCGCTCCCTTCGCTTCGAGCTGCCGGAGGGTTCCCGCTGGTCCCGGCCTCCTGCGTCCGACTCCAGGGGGATCCGGAGCTTTCTTTCCTTTTGGACCGAAGAAGCCCAGATTTCCTGTTGCCAAGTCAAACGTTTCTTTATGAGTTTTGCCCCATTTTACGACCATTCTTGCCCCGGTTGTTAAGTGAATCACTGCAGATTTTAAATTTAGTAAGAGGGTTGTTAAGTGAATCCTCAGATTTCCAAAGGTAACCACAGGACCCTGCAAGGGTCATACATTATCCTCGGAAGTAAAACCCAGGCCTGGTTTCAGGCTGGGTGAGAGGCCTTGGATATAAAACGGAGGCTGGTTGAAAAGAGAGCAGAACCACCAACCGGGGCTCTGGGGCGGTTGCCAAAATGGAGTTGAGAGGAAGTAAGTAGGTGGGGGGGTTTATACTAGCTTCGGGCTTGAGGTTCCTGCTCCTGTGCAAGATAACATGGCCTTCAATATTCTCATGGCTGCGGTCAGAGTCCTAAGGAGGGCAGCAGTCACCAACTGGTGGTCCATGAGAAGATTTTAAAAAAAAGTTTTTATTTTTTACAACAAACATACAAACAAGACATAAAAACATAAAACCATCTTTTAATTATGTACATACAGTGTGTCAGTTGGTTACAATCTTTTGTGCTATCCTTTTTGCCACTACAAGTTGTATAAATTCTCACCTTGTCAATCTAACATATCCTTATGTATTTATCAATCATTAATCATTCATTTGGCAAAACTATTTTTCCATCATTTTATGCAGAATATTCTAAATTTCATTATAGTTTAATCTTATACATTCATCCAATGGTTATATATTTTATATTGTATTCTATATCAATCTACTAACTTTTTATTGTAAAGCTTCCTAATCTATTTTTTTACCATATCTTTTTATCTAACCATTGATAAAATAAATCCCATATCATATAAAATTGTTTATCTTCTTGTTCTCTGATTTCAGTTCAATTTACTCATTTCAAGCACAGTCCATGATTTTCTCATAATTTCGCTCCTGCATAGGTATTACTTTTTCCAATTTTTCAATTCTCTAAGCAATATACAATTCTATGCCGTGTTAAAACATTTAACAATCAAATATTCATTCTTTGTTGTATATTTCCAGTACTAATTCCCAATAAAAATATTCAGGTTTTAAAGTCATTTGTTGTTTTATCATTTTTTCCAACCAACGTGTGGATTATAGTCCAAGTATCTTTTGTGCATCGCCGAGCCTGTACGCACATATGGGTCATGATACAGGTTATCTGATGATATTTCCAACATTTATCCAATGTTATTCTTGAAACATTCTTCGAATTCCTCGTCATGGGGTAACGTGCCAACCTGTAAAAACATACAAGTTTCTCTTATTGCATTGTCATTGTCATTTTATAATTTTGAGAACCCACATTTTTGCCATTTTATCTAGACATATTAGGGCAATCCATATCCCAAAAATTTTCCCCAAGCAACTCATCATTTCTTTAACTTTGTTAATTCACTGTAATTGTAAACTCCAGGGCAAATGTCCATCAGATTTTTAAATTACTTTTCACTCAGTACCTGTTACAATTTTATCTAGATACTTCCTGTTTTAATATCTTTAATCAAATTCTATATTGTATTTGCAAATAAGCAATTTTTACCTGCTTGTTCTTCAACGCTTGCAACCCAGATTTAAATTCACCCTTTTCATTCAATATTTCACCATATCTAACTGTGTTCCATTTTATATATTTATTGGATAACAGAAACAGCTTCAATAGTAGATAACCACTAGTGGAGTAATTTAAATAATCTTGCTTTTTTTCTTTCCCAGTTTAAAAACAATTGCTTCTCGAATATAATGGTCTTTTACCTCCCCCTGCGTTTTAGTTCCCTTATACCAGAGGAAGGCATGGCCGACCTAACAGCCAAGTCATGTCCTTCTAATTAAAAGTCTCGTATTGCCTAGTGTTATCGGTGCACGCTACTGCTTGGACCCAGGCCATCTAAAACTCGTCGGCCTTGAATGGAATATAATTCCCAATGGGCAAAGCAAGTCCTTCCTCGTTATTCTTGCATCTTGTAACAATTTAAGTGTTGTATTCCTCACTTTCTTCCCTGAAAATGTATTTTGCACTATTTTATTTAGATCTTCAAACAAATTCTTTTCCTAAATCTAATTGGAATTGTCTGGAATAATGTAAGATTCTAGCGAATACATCTTAATTGTGGATATTTCTTCTCCAATCATGATAATTGTAAATTTTCCCATTTTAATCAAATCTGTCGGCAATCTGTATGTTTGAGTTTTTAAGATAATTGTCCTCCTTGAGTGTGCCTAATATCTTGAATCGTTATATGTATCCTAAATACTTACCTTAATTGGTGACCTGGATCCCCAAAACTTTCCTCCAATTCTGTTTTTTTTTTGTCTTGCTAATATGTTCTTTGTTAAAATCTTTGTTCTTACTTTATTTATTTTCACATCCCTGCGACTTTCCACAAAATCTGCAATTTGTACTCTTCTTTTTTTAATTTTCATTCTTTATTTCTTCTCTGATGTTCTATTCAGCAACTGCAGTGTTAACACAAACAGAGGCGACAGCTGGCGACAGGCCTTGTCTATTCCCTTTTTTAATATCTGATAAGTCTGTTTAACTCCTCCATTATCATTACTCTTGCAATTTTGTTTACAAATATCATTTCTATGACTTGGGTAATGATTTTTTACGCAAAGCAAACTGTGTTCCAATTGTAGCGACCATAAAAAACCAAAATTCACATTATCAAGAAGCTTTTGTGCATCTATAAACATTTGTTTATCAGGAATGTGCTCTCAATAAAGTATTCCAGCGTATCTAATTATTGCTCATATTGTCTTTAATTTGTCTCTGGCAGAAACTCCATTTTGATCAGAGTGAATATGAAATTGTTTCAGTATCTTTTCAGTTTTTCTGCCAGAACTTGAGACAAGATATTTATAATCTGATTTCAAATAGGGACGTATAGGTCTATAATTTTTTAATCTTGGCTGTGTGGACAAGTGTAAATATATGCTTCTAAACCATGTTTTGGGTATTCTTGTCTTGACATAACCCCATTCATACTTCTAAAACGTGAAGGAAGTCAATGTTTTCCTGAAATGTCTTTGTGAATTCCCCTTGCAGACCAGACTGGTGCTTTCCCAATATTTGCTTTTTTTAAGCTTCTGTTTAATTCCATCATCGTTATCTGTTACTTTCTCACATTATTTCAATATCTTTTGGGTATCTTGGGCAGATTTGCTTCCTGTGGGTTTGTTGCATCTTCCTGAACATTCTCTTCGTGGTACAATTTTCCATAATAGTCTTGAATAATTTTTTTCTCTCCGCATTTCCATAGCGTACATGTCCTTGTTCATTTATTAATCGATTTATCCTTTCTTGAGTCTCTTCCTTTCTCAGTTTATAAGTAACCATCTGCCTGGTTATTTGCATCTTCAAAATAGTTCTGTTTAAAGCATTTTAATTTTTCGTGCTAATTTCCTTTTTCCATTAGCCCCATTTTACATGTTTCAGTTATGTTCCATTTTAATTTTAATGTGTCTTTTTTTGTGGAAATTTCTTACTCTTTTCCAGCCTCTTGGTAGTCATCTTTCCAATGTTTTTAGAGTTTTTCTCTGTTTTAATGTTTCTTTTCTCTTGAGTGTCCATTCTCAAGCCTCTTATATAAGCCTTTATTGTGTCCCAGAGGTTTTGTGAGATGTATCCTCTCTTTGTGTTTTTTTCTTAAAGAAGAAAGCTCAATTCTCTCTCAATTTTTCTGTTTAAAAAATCTTTAACATCGTATTAATTTAGAGTCCATCTAGAATCTCCTTTTTTGTCCTTTCCATACAACTGTTATTGTTGTGAATCTGCCGCAGGTATTTGTTCTACATTTCATACTCTTGTATGTTGAAGCAATTCTGTTGACAATCCATATCATATCTATTCTGGACCATGAATGCGATGTCTATTTGAATAAAAAGTATACTTGTTTAGTTTATCCGCATTTCTCTCTTTGCCATGAGCATCTTTTAGGTTATCACATCAACCATTTGAAAGAAGAATTTTTGGCAAGGCTCTTCTAGTTTTTCTTGCTGCTTTCTGTGTTTTATATCCAATTTTGCCATAAAATTATTCCATTAAGAAATCTCCATCAGCAAAATATTAGTATAGTCGCAGTTTGATTATTTTTCAACTATGTAATTTCCTGAACAAAATCTTCTTGAATTATCATTTGAGCAATAGATTGCTAATTAAAAGTGTCTTAAATGATTGTCCATTATGCTCCACCAACCAAAATCCTTCCATCATCAATCTGTATTTATGTGTTCCGCTGGGATTGTATCTCTAATGTACTAACACCGACTCTTCTCTTTACATTGTGGTCCAACACTGTAATTAATTTCCCTCATTTTATTTTTGTTCAATATTTGGTTTGTGTTGTTTTAATATGTACTTCTTGTAACGCAGATTTGTGTGAAATTTTAATTTCTTAGTTTATGAATACTTTTTTCTTCTTTTAGTAGCTGAATTAACGTGTCCATTTATATTAATTGTAATCAGTTTTCTCTCATCCATTTTAGACTTTATAAGAAGGATTTGTTGCTCTAGTAGGTCTTGGTTCTTGTTGCTCTCTGGGTACACCACTTACGGCTCCTTCTTCTTTTTCAATTACTGCTATACATTCCTCTTGAAATTCAATTAATAACTCTTCTTCTCTTGTATCGTCCTCCTTTCCTCTGAAATATTCCAGATAGAATAACTCTGCTTTTTCAACTGTATCAATTCTGTGTCATTGTTCCTGCCGGGTAAACATGAGACCTTCTGGTATCAGCCATCTGTAATTTATTCTTCTCTTGAGTAACTCTTTAGTCAAAATATTATAAATATTATCTTCTTATCTCTCTCACTCTTCTTCGTACCTGTTTCAATAACACTATTTACTTATCTTTGTACTTTAAGTGTTTTTTCTCTTGCCACCTGCAGTATTTGTGATTTAATTATTTTCTTAGTAAATCTGATACGGACTTCTCTTAGTAGTTTATTTCTCATTGCATATTTTGCATAGACACAGAAAACCTCATCCATTCCATCCATCAACATGAACAGATTTTTGTGGTGCACAGCGCGTCCAGGTGGAGGAGCTGCTCTGGGATGACCAAAGAGCCAGTCCTGTGACTAGAGCTCTAGAATATGGGACCGGCCAGGCAGCTCGTGGTGGGGCTGGAAATCTCTGCCATAGAGGGAGGTACATGCAACTTTGCAGTTGGTGCAACGTGCAAGCCCTCGCCAGACGGAATGAGGTAATGGTGCTGTTGCAGCCAGTGGGGGTGATGGTGCAGACGGGCTGAAGCAATGGGTTTCAGTAACCCATGGCTCTTTCGTCCGCCTGCTGTAGCTTCCTGTCAGCTGAATCCCCTTCCCTCCCCTCCCAGTCACTCCTCACCTGGCCTGAGAAGGTAAGTGTGATGGCAGGGGATGTAGACTCATTCCATATTCCAGAGCAGGAGTGAAGTGCCCCTGTACTTGCCTCATCTCTTGCTGGGTCTCACTGGCGCTTCTTCTGGCCCTTTTTGGTGCTGTGAGCACCTCACCGAGACACTGGCCCCACCCAGTCATTTCCGCCACTGCTGTTGGTGCCCCCATGGCCTGCCCATTGCTCTCGCAGCACCTGGTGCCGCACAGTTACATTTAGCACGCTTCACAATGGAGGTGGCGTCCCCTCCCCCTCCTGGAACCCATTACAACAAGGAGCACCAGCTGCAGCCAGATCAGGTGAGTGTCTCAGGGCGGAGAGCAGGTCTGTATGACTCCATTCCTGTCCTGACAGCCCTCCGCTTCAGTCCAGCCCCTTTGGAGCGAGGCTCTCTCGAGTCTTTCGGTCACACCACACATCAGAACTTGTAGCATGAAGTTTGAAAAACACCTCATCGATTTTATATTATTGTTAGCATATGTTGTAGAAAATGAATATTTGCTGGACGAATGTTGCAATTGAAATAACTGTTTGTTTTGTACTTTTTCACCTTCAAGGCAGTTTGAAAGTGGGTCCTCCTTCCTGCCTTTGACCCCTGTTTTGATTTCCCATGTCATCTTTTGCCTGATCAGATTGCCAGGCCTCCGGCAGCCTCCTACCCAGCAGGGTCTCTGCCCCTGTCCACAGGCCATTGGCATGGAGAAAGACCTTCATGATGTCTTTGGGTCACTGAGAGATGGGATCTGGAGAAGTTTTTACTGCTTCTATTGTTTTATTGTCACCTCTATTGTTTTATTTTGCAGTTATCAGCTGCCCAGAGTTTGTCTTTACAATGAGAATACAAAATTTAATGAAATAATGTCAGAAAATTCCTCTCTGTCCTTCAGCCTAAGTAGACCTTCCCCTTGTTTCCCTTGCCAGTCCAGAAGATGGGCAAAATAAAGGCTGTGCAGGGAACATGTGTGCTGCCTTCCCAGCACTGCTTTGGATGGCACTGGTGGTTGGTGCATTTTGCTCAAAAGCTACCCCACATGAACCCACAAACCAACCTGCAACTTCTGGTGCTCTGAGTGGCCTGCCAGGGTGGCCCTGCACCCCATGCCTTGCAAGCTTCCAAAAGAGAAGTAGCTCAATGAACTACCTGCATAAATGAACACCCCCTGTCCAGAATTAGAGACCGTTGATGTCCAAGATGAATTGCCAGTGCTGCCAGCTGCTCTTCAAGAAGTTTCAGGGGACATCAGTTTGTGCACCAGTTCCATCTGAGGAAATGCACCCTGATCCAGAACTAACAAGGATGCTAGAGCCATAGTACCTGGTCCCAAAGCCAGAAGAATTTTGGTTGCTGTTGGTGCAGTAGAGTTAAAAAGCTACCTTTTTGGAAAACATAGGTAGACGGAAAACTAGTGGAAGTCCAGGATTAAATTATTGAGGTTTGCATCCTCTCACTTCACATTTTGAAACAGAAATACTACACCCTAAGAAGCTTTCAGTGTTTGATGGTACAGGAAGGGCAGCTAAAAGATGGGCAGCTGTTGTTAATAATAAAGATTAAATTTCTCTTCCTGCTTTGCTCCAAGCTACCTGATTTCTAGAAATCCTCTGAGTTCAGGAAAGTTTTGAGAGGAAAGTAGCAGGCCACCCTCCGAATCCCCTGGCAGTGCCTGCAAAGTCTACCTGTGCTGGGTGAAGCAGCTGTGGGATGCTGGATGCAATTTCATGCCCGTGGTAAGGAGCCTTTCCTTTTCTGCCTGCCGCTTTCAGCAGAGAAAGGGTGGTGAAAAGTCAACAGGGAAACTAGATTCGCTTAACAACCATGTTATTCACTTAAAAGCTGCAGTGATTCACTTAACAACTGTGGCACAAAAGGTCATGAAATGGGTGTAATTAACTGTCTTGCTTAGCAACAGAAATTTTGGGCTCAATTGTAGTGATAAGTGAGAATTCTCTCTCAGTTTGAGCCAAGGTATATGACTGCTGTCTTCTAAACTTCCTGAACTACAGCTTTGGCCTTTTTTGGCATATTATGACTCAAGTGATGGTTGCCGATTTGGGGGACATTAAAGCAAATATGTAACTATCATGTTACATTTTATAAAATGCAGTATGCAGTCCAGCCTTCAACTTTCTCCACTTATTTCTTGCTTGTACCTGCAATGTTGTTGACACACTGCCCTGGGCTGATGATGATTATTACATCCTGTGCCATTGTGTGCCAAGCATATTGGGCTGCAAGTGTACTCCATACTCTCAGTTCACAGCTAAACCGAAACAAAAACACTTCACTCTGCACATTGCAAATATTGGTTATTTCACACTTGGTGCAATTTTTTTCCAATTAATCAATTCTGCTAAGAAGAAAAATGTCCCTCTTAGTTATTACTAAAGAATAATAGCTGAAATCAATTTATGAGAGATGCATGTATTTATTCCCATCCTCCTGAGAATAGATGCCTCTGTGTGGCATACGGTAGAAGGGTCGCCTTTTAAGGGCCCAAGGGGAAACTGGGAGGGTTGTAGGGTTTAAAGAGGGATAATCAACCACAGAGCGAAAGGGAAAGGCAAGACTTCTGATAGTTTGCAACACCTGTTGTAAGGCTAAAGACGTCAATCAGAATCAAGTGGAAGGGAGTTTCCTACTGCTATCGTGTCTATCCCCACCCCCACCCCAGTCCTTCTTTTCTCTAGACTAGCCAAACCTAAATCCTGCAACCATTCTTCATGTTTTAGTCTCCAGGCCTTTAACCATCTTAGTTTCTTTGCACTTTTTCCAAACTCTCAACATCTTTTTTGTAATATGGTGGCCAAAACTGGATGTTCCAGGTGTGGTCTTACTAAGATTTTATAAAACAGTGCTAATTTGATTCTATACCTTTGTTAATACAACCAAGGACTATATTAGCTTTTTTGCTATTGCCACACACTGCTGGCTCATGTTTAAGTGATCGTCCACTAGGACTCCAAGGTGTCTCTCACCACTACTATTTTTGAGCCAGGTTTTACTTAATCTGTACTTGTACCTTTGGGTTTTTTGCCCAGTGTAAAACCTTGCTTTTTTCCACATTAAATGCTCCAAGAAGGAGACTGTGGTGTACTTTGTCAAATGCCTTGCTAAAGTATAAATATACTTTGTCCACAGCATTTCATTCATCTACTAATTTAGTCACTTTGTCAAAGAATGAAAAAGGATCAGTTTGGAAGGATCTGATTTTAACAGACCTGTGCTGGCTATTAATAACTTTATTTGTTCATCACTGTTCAGGGATCTGTTTTGGATTATTTTTTCCAGTATCTTCCCAGATATTGAAGTTAGGCTGATCTGTCTGTAGTTTCCTGGGTCTGTTCCTTTTTTTTTTTTTGAAGATGGGAACCCATCACCCTCTTTTCCCTCCTCAATTCCCCAGTGTTTCAGGATTTTTCAAAGATCACTGGTACAATGGTTCTGAGATAACATGCTGCAGCTTCCTTCAGAATCCTGGGATGTAATCAGTCAGTGATTATATTGATTATTTCATCAAAGATCAGACAGATGTTCTTCGAACCACTTTCTTGCTTATTTTTATTTTTATTTCTAGTCTGTCTTTTACATTGAGGTTTTTGGTAGGTTGGGCAATTTTTTTTTTGCTTTTTTTGCATTGCAACTGTTTTGGTTTTGTTAACTGTTGCAAAGAAATGAGCTAAGCAATTTTCGCTTTCTCCCCCTGCTTCCTGTTGACTTCTTCCCATCTTTCTTCCTTTATCTACTCTTCTTTGACTGTTTTCTTGTTACTTTAATATGTTGAAAGAACTTTAAAATTATATTTTACTTTTTGTTGGGCAAGTTGTTCATTCTGAGCCTCTACCTTTCCTGACTCATCTTTTGCAGATTTGGGTTATCTGCTGATATTCTGCTCTAGCTTTTCTTTTTTTGTACTCGTCCTTTTTGTCTTTCAGTTTATTAGCAGAGATTTTGTGCAAGTTCTTTGATTTATTTAATACATATTTGGACTGGGGCTTTTATTATCATACTTTTAAGGTTTCCAACTGTTCTTGAGTTGTTTTCCTTTTTGGGATTTCATTCATGGAATTTTTTCTTAGGTTCTCTCTGAGTTGTTAAAGTCAGATCTTTTAAATGTTGAAGAACACTGGCTTGGATTAATGTTCTATCGCTTGTGTTTGCAATTATATTGAATTGCAAATATGAAGCCGTCAGCTCTTCCAAGGTTCCTGGCAACTTCAACTCCTCTGTCACTTCTTCTCTATTAGTAAGATTAGGTCCGCAGTATAGTTTTTTCTCCTTCTAGTTCCCGCCTGCTACCTTTTGGAGGACGTTTGTCAGAACTAAAGCCCCTGTCACACTGCACCAAGCGGCATGCAAAGAGGTATGGTAAAAACGACAAAAAGCTTGCCATCCCATTGGGAAAACGGATGGGCATTCGCGTTGTGTACTCCACTTGCGTACATGTTTCATACGCTCTATTCCATCAACATCTGTCTACTGGCTAATTTCATTATCCGTCAAAACAGTTTTTCAGCTGCACAAAACTTTTTGAGCGGCTGAAACTTTCGCCGCCGCGTACAATCTACATCCCGCGACACATACGGGCAACAAACGTTGCTACATCCGTTGTCAATCCGTTACAGCGTCCGGTGTATCCTTCAGATAATCCTCTTGATCATCCTGCGGCAACTCACATCCGCTCCAGCGGAAAGAGGGAGGAAGCGAAAGGTACGCGGCAACGTCCACATCAGCGTTAGTAGCAAGAGACATAGAAAGGATGAAAGCGGATGCAGGCAACGATATAAGTATTAAAACGGACAAAAGCGTTCGTATAGGGACGTATCTCGGATATTTAGGAATGTCGTGGAGGATGTCTACAGTTATGTGGAAGGAGCACCCTAGCGATTAAACCGACATTTCTAGTAAAAAAGGGGAAGGAAATCACTGGGATCTCACTATCAGTCCCAGCAGCCCTGGTGTGGTGCCTAGACCTCTTCAGCCTTGCTCTTGCCTCTTCCACATCATCCATTTGGATGCTCCACATGGATCATCGCACACTCCCTTTTGTAGCCGCGCATCATTCAACACAAGAACACAGCCTCTTCAGACTAGTTTCAACTTTCTATGCAAAGAGAAGGAGACGTGCCAAGAACTGTGTGGTCTGACGATGGATCGGGAGAAGAGCGGAGTTTGGACTGTATGGACAAGCTGATGGTGGGAGCTGAGGAATGAAAGACCCTCGTGCATTCCATGCACTTCCATGGAGGATGCCAGCAGCCATGTTTTGATGAAGTTGTGTGTAGCATCTGAGACCCAGGTTTGACGCAGGAACCACCAACCTTCCAATCCCAGCCTGGACGCCTGGACTGAAGATGGCACTGAAACTCTGCCACCCTGGCTCTGAGACCACATACAGAAACATGCAGCATGGCTGGAGGGTGCCACATCAACACCAATCAGCGATTGTGGTCAGAGAGGTGGTGCAGGCATCATCGAAGAAATACGTGGAGGAGCTCCTCCAGTGCCCACCACTGAAGAAGACTGGAGGAAGTTGCAGATGCTAGGTTCAGAGGTGGAACTTCCCACACCGTTGGAGCCATAGATGGGAAGCACGTGGCCTGGCAAAGCTCCACCAACTCAGGTCCTATTATCAACTACAAGGGCTCTTCAGCATCGTCCTCTTTGCCATGGTTGATGCTGACTACAAGTTCAATGTACATCAATGCTTCAGGCAAACGGGTCAGCTTCAGTGCCCAGATATAAACACCAGTGACCTCAAGGGTGACTTGGAACGCAACCTCATCATGGGTTTCCCAGATCCAGACCCCCTGCCCAACGACAACACAAGATGTGCCCTACTTCATCATGGGTGATGAGGCCTTCTCCCTCAGAACCTACCTCATGAAGCCCTACACCTCCACCCTCACCCGTGACGAGAGGATTTTCAACTACAGCGCTGTCCAGGGCAAGACGGATGTGGAGAACGCCTTTGGCATCCTGGCCAACAGTTTCCAGGCCCTTCTCACCACCATGCAGCATCGCCCACAGACCGTGAGGAGCATCGTGGAAGCTTGCTGCATCCTGCACAATCTCATGGCACCTGCTACCCAGTGTTGCAGAACAGGCTTGTGCACCGTCAACAAGGCAATGGGGACATGGAGCCTGGGAATGGAGGCAAGGACTAAACCTGATAGACACTGTGGATGTGCAAGGCCCCAACAGAGCTTCACGTGAAGGCAAGAAGCAGCGCAACCTCCCTGAAACACTGTGCAACTCCCCAACTGGAGCAGTGGAGTGGCAAGACAGGATGGTAGATGCTTAATGGATGCTTCTTCAGCCTGTCCTCGCATCACACTGATGAGATTGTGCCATGTATGTTGATGGCCTTACAATGAATAGGGCATTAATAAAGAGTTTTCTTTATGTTGAAATGTGTGGATCAATGATTAATTGTTATTGGATAATAAAGGGCCATAGTGTGGCAGCTGGGAGGGTGGACCATACAGTCCCACTATGCTTGCACTGGAAGTTTATCTATCCCACAGCTACCCTTACCCATCCCACAACTATCCTTTCACCCACAGCTACTCACCCATCTCACAGCTATCCTACTATCCCACAAGCATGCAAAGGCTTACGTTTTTCAAAGTTTTCACCAACACTTTATTAAGTAAAAAAATGAAACCAAGTGTGTGAAGCAAGATAACCTTTATTAATAGACAACTGTATGACTTTATTCAAAAAGCAAAATACCTCAAGTAAAGTGTGTTAAGCAAAGATAAAGTGAGCAGGTAACACTCAGTCTCTGGCACTTCTTTCAGTCACTCTGAGCATGCCATGGTCTCAGGGGTGAAGGGTCAGGGGCTGTGGAGGTGGCTGTGGCTGGAGTGCTGGTCTGAGGCACCATTGGGGTGCCTGGCCCGAGAGGACAACAGGAGATGGTGTGTGCAGGAAGCTCTCAGAGACTGACTCAGTCCGTGAGGTTGAGAGGCCCTTCCTCAAGGACCTGGGATGTGAGGCCAAGACTGATGACAGATGTTTCTGAGGAAGGGCTTGGCTGTGGGTGGTGGGGGAGAGTGTAGTGGGGCTGTCTGGTCTGCAGCTGGGTCAGCTGAGGCGTCTGTGGTCGTCGAGAACCTGGGCCTGGACTGGGAAGGGCTGCCTCTGCTGTGGGAAGTCTGGTAGTGGTAGGTTGGTCGGCGAGGGGCTGCTGAAATCTGTGGAAGGGCTGTGACATCGCTGGGGTGGAGGAGCAGACCTGGACTGGGGTCGCAGCAGGTTCAGCTGGGCCTGGAGGTGGTTGGCAGAAGAGCTGTGATCCTCTTTCTTCATGGTTACTGGGCTCGGGCATGTCCATGAGGGTCTTGTTTTACAGTACGTGATGAAGGGCTGTTGCGGTTGGAGGATGGTATGTCCAAAGTGGACGCAGCTGGGAGAGGAGATCGTGCTGGCTTTGATCGTGTCCCTGATCTCCAAGAGGACAGTTGGGGTGGCTCTGTCCCGTCCGGTCTGCCTCTCTGTTTCCTACATACATTTGTTTTCGTTGTGTAGCAAAATTTCATCTATATCTTTGCTTGGTGGTGGGCTGTAGTATAACCGCCATAGGAATGTCATTTTCCCCCTTTCATCAATATAAAAGGATGCCCATATGGAATTCTAGGAAGGTTTTTCATCGCTTGGGTGTTCTGGTTTTCTGTAGAGTTATGGTGATCTTTTTAAATGTGTAATGCAACTCCCACCCCTCTTCTGTTAGGCCTGTTTCTTTTGAACAGTTTTGTATCTTCCAATCAGTAAATGCCAGTCTGAAGCTTTCATCCACCATCTTTCAGCGAATGGCAGCTATGTCATATCTGACTTCTGTACTCGTACGTCGAGCTCACCCTGTTTTGAGCGTTTTGTGCATAGGCATTTGAGTCCTTCACGGGTCTTGGGCATGTTTCTTTATCTCCTAGTTTGTAACTGGGTTTTCCATCTTTTTCTTCCTTCTCTTACTCCCTACTCTTAATATGATCGGTTATCTAGTGGAATTAGGTTCTAAGAATCTTGAAGACTGCCCCCCTCCCCCATCTCAATTTAAGTTTAAAACCCTTCTGATGAGAGGAGCCAGTCGTTTCCCCAATATATTCTTTTCCAGTTCTTGTGAGGTGCAGTCCACCCCTTGCCAGGAGCCCTTCAGGTAGGTAAGGCAGACCATGGACTAGGAAGACGAAGGTCTCTGGACGGATCAGTTTTTAGGCCAGTGGTTCGTTTCTAAAATCCTTTGCTCCTCATGTACTCCCAATCCTTTAACTTTCTTCCCAGCTAATCGTAATCTCTTGTTACTCTTTTCAGAATCATTGTTGTATTCGTTGGTCCCCCCATGTGTCGGAGAAAAAGGGGTCGTAATCCGTGGGGTTGATTATTTCAGTACGGCTCTCAGTTACATCTTTGATTTTTGCTCCAGAGAAAATAACATACCTCCCTAGATTGACTGTTCAGTCTGCAGACTATAGTTTCTGTTCCCCAAAGAATTGTTCAGTTACTATCAGTTGTTCAGTTAATAACATGGTCGTTAAGTGAATCTGGCTTCTCCATTGACTTGGTTCGTTGGAAGGACTGAAAAGGGGATTGCAGGACCCTGGAACAAGGCAACAGTCATAAATGTGAGCCGGTTTCCCAGCCTCTCCATTTCCATCATGGGACCCTGGGGATGCTGCAGTGGTTGTAAGGGTGAAAAATAGTCATAAGTCACTTTTTTCACTGCCAATGTAACTTTGAACGGTCACTAAATGAGCCGTTGTAATCAGGACTACCTGTAGTTTTTCTGTTATGTATCTCCAGAGCCCCAGAACTTCCGGAAGGAAGAATTTGAATTTCTTTTTCTCCGGCTCTCTGGATTTTGCTGCTCTGCAAAAACAGCTGCCTGCAGGCTGTTAACTGCCCCCTTCTGTTATCTCCCCCCCCCCTGCTTTTTCACCCCCTCCCTCTCAACTGGGCCCTCTAAAAATAGAGGCCTCCTCTTGGAAGACATGGCAAGCAGGCAAGCGGTGGTTGGAGCCAAGCCTATTCTTAGCACTTTGGCACAGGGACCTCTGTAGCCCCAAGGCGCCACCCTCTCCTCTTCTTCCCCTAAGCCCGCTGCCTCTTCTCCTTTGGGGCATGGGGGAGGCCCTGAATCCCAGCCCAAAGGCTGCACTCCGCTGAAAACATTTTCAAAAGTCAGCAGGTGGGAGCTTTGTCCACCATGAAAGGGCTGTGTGTGCGTGCATGCATGCGTGTGACCCAAGGCACCCAGCTCTGCCCCAAGGATGGGGACACCCAGCCCCGCTGTCTCCTGCTGCTTGGCCAGGCTGCCTCCCTAGCAGAGCTCACCCTGGAGACCAGCTGCAGGCGAGCCAGGGCCAGGATGCTAGGAAAGCAGGGCCCCGAGGGGCTGCCCCACAGGACTGCTAAACCGAGTGGGGCAGAGAATAACCAGCTGGGGGGTGTTCGAGGAGATGATTGGGGCGCTGATGAGGAGCCCAAGTATGGGGGGGTCCCTCAGACTCAGCCAGATGGAGGACCCAGGCTGGAGAAGAGGAGGAGGCGGAATTAAAGCCAGAGGTTTCCTGCAGAGAGCAATACGAGGGAAGGAGCTTCAGTGACACCTTTGTATCCTTTTGATCCCCGGTGACCCCCCTGCTCCAGCTACGGGTCTCTTTGACCTGCAACCCTTCATCCTGTAACCATTCAGAGTTACAAGGGCGGTGCAGGAATGGGGGGTTATGACCCGACTTCTGGCCATCCCAGCAGTCCTGAATTCTTGTGATCAGGGTGCTTGGCAACTAGTATACATTTACAGCCATGGGGAAGCCAGCAGGGAAGGGAGCCAGTCTCCCCCATCCACCAACCCTCCTCCAGCCCTCTGCACTCACACCGCACCAGGCACTTGCTCCCCCCCCCATGCACCCTGCCCCCCACTCTGTGCCTGTGGGGCATCTTCCCTGACCTCCACCCACCTCTTGCCCTCCCCCTGAGGCCCCCTCCCCTTGCCACACCTCTTGCATGTTTTCCGTGCAACCCTTGCTGGCTGCGCCTCTCCTCTGCACCCCCTTGCTCCCTTCCCCATCTGGTGGCAGCCATTTGCCCGTGTCTGCCAGCTTCCCCACTGATTTTGGTTGTGGAAAGCTGGTAGGAAATTGCCTAGTCTTGTGACCATGGGATCCAGTTAATGACAGCAATCTGGACTTCAGGTTGCTTTATGGCTGTGTTGCTTAGCAATGCAAATTCCACTCCCAATTGCTGCCATAAATGAAAGACCACCTGTATTGCCTCAGGTAACACCTTTAGCTGCAGCAAAATCCCTCTCCTTACACAATACAGGATGCATTTATAGCTGGGGCTTTACACCAGATGTTTGACTTGCCGCAAGTGGGTCCCTGTGAGACACTGAGTCACATTTCAGCTAACTGGCCTGGGTTTGCAGCACCCCCAAAGGCATAAGAGAACAACCAGGGGCTGCGTGCCGTGTGGGTGTCGCCAGACGACTTACAGCAACCCCTTTTGAGGAAATATTGGTGGCGAGATCTTGGTGCAAGTTTGCAGAAGGAGACCCCATTCCCAGATGCCACGAGAAGTGGAGAATCACCATGAGGGGCACTTGGGCTCCCTTGAACGGAACGAATCCACAGCCTGAGTTTGGCATTTGTTCACAATAGTTGTTGCTGGGAGGGACAGCTCAGGTTTTGTCTGTTGGAGAGGCAATATTTCCCCCTTTGTTCTACCTGCTCCTAGTCCTTATGTTTTAAAGATCCATTGGCAGATAGATGACCCAGGACAGTGAATAAGACACGAGGGAAGGTGTGGTAATAGAAGGTTTACTACAGACAAACTTCCATCAGGCAGGTGTGAAGGTGTTTCACTCACAATCATGAAAATGCAGAAGCAGCAAAAATTGGCAGCAAAATCCTTTCTGCAAAAGGAGAGAAGACACTCCTGAGGCAGTGAGTTCCATAGGGAAACTATTTCTCCCCCCAAGAATAATGTTGAAAGTGAAAGAAGAACCTTCACTAAGGACTCCTGCCTCGGGCAGGGGGTTGAGCTGGAAGACCTCCAAGGTCCCTTCCAACCCTGGGAGCCTTTGATTCTATTCTGGTCTGGTGCTCTGGATGAAAAGCTCTCAGAGACTCTTGGAGGGAGGCAACGGCTTCCACACTTGATGCTTAACCTGTTTAGAGCAAATCATTTGTTCAGACTACCCGCTCAGTTTCCACATTGAGCTGGGATTTGGGCTGTGGCGTCTGCTTCTGGCTACAGCCTGCAGCCTCCCTTCCCAAAGCTTGGAAAGGAAAAGGGTGAAACGCTTTGCATGCTCTTCCACCAAAGGGTGACCAGTGTTGTAAAGGCAGCCCTCCTCCTTTCTTGCTTGTGGAAGGAACACTCTGTGACTCTTGCATGGAGCCAGACTTTTTCCCATTTTTGCATTCAAGCTCAAAACCAAAGGGCACTTGTTCCACTTTTGCTCCTGCCTGGCTCACAGGAAAGATTGCATCCTGAATGGGTGCCCAGAAAATGCCACATGACATGCGCTTGGCACAAGAAGGCAGCTTCTGTGGCTATGAATATACTTAGACGCACCTCAGAACTCCTTTCCTGGCAGTGGCACTTCAGAGGGGAGAGCAATGAATAGGCCGCTGTGGCCGGAAGTGATGGGGGGGAGGATTTCCCTCAAACAAGGTCTGTGTGTGTGTGTGTGTTTGCCTTTCCTGGCTCCCCTCTTCCAAAGCAGGCTCCCCTCAGCTGGTCAAGCTGGTCTCTGCCCTGTAACCAGTGACCAAGGGCCTTTTTGCAAACCAGCAAACGTTGCAAGCGGGACTTTTGACAAGGTTTCCAGGGCCCCCATCCCCAATTACTGCATGCTGCACCTGAGAGAGGGTGACATATGTTCAGTTCACCGGTGACGCATAGGTCACAGGAAAATGTCCCCAGATGCCAAATGATCCCATGCTGGAGGAAGAGAAAGCTCTCTCAGTCTGGAGGCACTCTTGCTTAGGGAGGGGCCCCTGGAGATGCTCTGAGGGCCCTGCAGGAGGGGGTGGGCCACACTATGGTGCCATTGGGGGAGGAGCATAAAATGCAACATGTACAGGCGGCAGCAGATCCTTCATGGACCATCCCAATACCTTTGGTTCTGGTCATCCCAGAAGTTGGCACTCACCAAGCGAGGCTTCGTTCTCCACCGAGCGCTGGCCCAGCCCAGCCCAGCCCAGCCCTGGGCACTACTTGCCGTCTTGAGCTGCCTGTCTTTGTCCTGAGAGCTTGTACTTCTGGGCCACCCCATAAGGAACGTGGGCGGCGATGGTGCCCATTTCCTTGGCTCCTTCCACATGAAACATCTGGTCATCAAAGAAGATGTGTGGCCGGATCTTCTCCAGCAAGGGGCCTTTGGGTGCGCCGGCCAGGAAGAGCGCCTCGTCCGTTTCCAGCCCCCAACTCCGGAGAGTCTTTAGGGCTCGGGCCCCGGAACTGGCAGCACTTCGAGCTGTGACCAGGTAGGTGCGAATGGGGCATTCCAGGCGGAGGCCTTTGGTGTAGAACTTCTTCTGGAGCTTCCCCAGCGCTTCCAGGAAGCCCTTCAGTGGCCCCTGGAGAGAGGAACATACACAACATCAGCCCCAGCACGTGGCCCTCTCCCAGGTAGTCAGGCACAGCACCCTTGGGGAGGCCCCGGAGCCAGAGGCTTCCCTGCCCTCCCTGCCCCAGCCATGCACAGGTGCCCTCTCTGGGTCTAGTAGAAGCTGCTATACTGAGATGGTGTTGCTATCTGGCTTCCTGCTTTAATACTGGCTTCGTTTGTATCCAGAATATCTCTTCCCACTTTGTTCTATCTCAAGTGTTTGTTAGCAGGGCAGCTATAAAGACCATCCTCTCTCTCTTGGCAAAAACAATAATGAAAAGGTCAATTTGGTCACGATGCTGCCGGTCCCCGAACCACACCTGAGCAAGAGGCTTGTTCTCATAGGTCTTCTCGTGCTCGAAGAACTTGTCCAGGCCATGAGCCTTCACAATCTGCTCCGACTCGTCTGAAAACAGCACAGCATCTCCGTCAAAGGCGACACGAAGCTGCTTCTCAGAGACTTGCACATCTTTCTTGGGGGTGAAAATAGTGGCAGCTGCAATCCCTGGGGAGGGAGGGAGGGAGGGAAGAAAGAAAACAGCCTTCAGTTCCTCTTGCCTGATGCTTTCCTGTTGGAGCAAGAACTTCACAGCCTTCAGTGAGGTCTGTTTAATGCCTGTCTGGGATAATTACAGAGTTTGGGAAACAGTAAAAGGAACTTCCAAGTCGTGTTTAAGATGGTAAAATCTCTGAATGATTTGTAATGCTTCTTATTACCGGTTAAGTTGCCGTTTGTGAGATCAACTGTCTCACTTTCATTATCCTCTCCTGCTATCCCTCTGCCATCCTCCCCATCACCTCTCACATCTGCCAGGAGGATTCCCCAAATATTTCTGTCCTGTCCCCCAGATGTGTGAGCTTCCCACCCTTCAGGACTTAGCAACTGGTCAATGTGTTTGATCAGTCTCATGCCAATGAGCCAACAAGATCCTCACAGTCTCCCAAATGGCAGAAATTCCAACTTGGAGGGATTCTTCTAAGCAACCTGATAAAGCCATCAAACTTCAGTCAAAGGTTACTTTGCCCCACGAAGGCCTGGCTTACATGGCAGGAGATTGTGACAGATGCTTCACTGCTCTTTCTGCCAGGACTTGGAAAGCTAACAAGCATACAATGTCTGGCATGTGGGGCCGTGGCAGTGGGGTGGGGATGACGACCAGTAAATCTTTTTTTTTTTTAAAACTGATTCTTGGAGACTGTCTGGACAAGTCCCTGCAATTTTCATGACAATTCAGAAACTGGTTTGCCATGACCTCCTTCTTGGGACTGGGAGAGAGTGACTGGCCCAAGATCACCCAGCTGGTTTTGTGCCTAAAGCAGGACAAGAACTACCAGTCTCTTAGTTTCTGGCTTGGTGCCTTAAGTGCCACACCAAAATGACTCTTCATAAACCTAAACAGCACAACTCAATGGCTCACAGGACTGTATGAATAAGATTACAACAGTCATGATTCCTGGAACAACACTGAGTAAAGTTGGCCTTGCTTTGGATTTTAGAAAACATGCATCCCCACAGGTATCTACAGAGTCAAATGTGTCATTTCTCCCTCTCCCTTTCAATCCAAAAGGCCCCACAAACTCCTGCTATGCTTCCCCCCAACAGCATCACTCACCCTCTTCTATGGCCTCACTCACTTTCTCACAGTCTGAAGATAAATAGAGGTTGGTGTGGTAGGCCTTCAAGTAGCAAATGGGGCTATTCCCGCCTGTCATACAAAACCTCTCAATGAAGAGATCTGGGAGGAAAAGAAATGCTTTGTCGGTAAACAGGAACCAGGCAACCCCAGGCTTCTTTATGGATCAGAGTCCCTGGCTAGCACAACAGGAGGACACCATGGATGAGGATCCTGGAGGTACCTGAAGAGTTGCCAGAACCGGCCATGTGTAATGTAACAGCGGAAGGAGATGAGGAGAGGTGAGCTGGGCAGAAATTTGGCAATGCAGTTCAAAAAAAAGAATGCCATAGTGGTATCTTGGTACTTAGCTGCTTTGAAACTCATCATTTGTTTGGTACTCAATGCACAAGCTAGAACCCGTCGGTGTTAGCTGCCTTGTGGCTCACTGCAGTATTCCTTATGGGACAAAATTTGTTTGGTACTCCTCATTATTGGTATTCCTCATGCCTCCCGGAACTAATTAACAGCGAGTACCATGGTGCCACTGTGTATTAAAAACTGGCTGTATGATAAAAGCCAGGCTCCTAAGCAGTTGCTCCTGAAAAGGGCTTCTTCTGGGGTATCCAAGAGACCGTTTCCTATTGAGCCAGCAGAGTTGTTATGCAGACTGTGGAGCCCATTTCTAGAGAATGAACTCCCAAGGGGAGTGAAGGGGTAGAGCTTCCTCCTGGCTCATTGGATGCAATGGGGAGAGAGATTCAGGGCTCCCAAGCACTGAGCCCACTGCCCCATTTGGGGGATTAGCCACTTGGCAGATGCTGGCCTTCTGGTTACTTACTGTAATGGTTGATGCTGTTGATCAAGCGAACGCCCACTTGTGCATGGTTGTTGGTCACGAGGACAATGTCAAAAAGTTCTTCGCTGTCTGGGAAGAGTTCCCGCAGCTGGCAGTTGACTGATTCCAGAGCCTGGGAATCCAGGGAAAGAGAACAGTTAGTCCAAGAGGCAACACATTCACTTAAGGGATCATCGGATAAGAAGGGCTCACTGGTGGCGACCCAATGAAGAATCTTCTCCAGCAAAGGAGGGAGTCCTGCTCTCCAAGGGCCACAGGGAGCTTGGGGATGGGCGGAAGAGCAAGAGGGGGAAAAGCCCCAGACCTGGTCCCTGGGGAAATGGCCACAAGTGGCTCCCCACCTCCCCCTGGGGACCAACCTTTGCAGAGTTGACCTGTGTGAACATGAGCAAAAGAGACCTTGACAAAAGGAAAGGCTGCTCCGGGCAGGAAGGGCTCCTCCTCGTGCTCCAGCTGATACTTCACGTAGGCCTCCACACCCTGCTCGGTGTAAATCTTCTGCTCTTCTTCCATACGGAACAGGGCTCGGGAGGACACAGCAATGGTGATGGCGTGCTGTGGCTTTGGCTGCAAGAGAAGAGTGGTGGTTGCATCCCCCATCAGAGAGGGCAGCTTTCCTGGTGACTGGGCCAAAGGGGGCATCCCTTGAGGGACTGGGGGTTCCTCGCCCTTAAAGGCCAGGGGGTCAGCCAGACCAGCTTCTCTCAATGACTCATTTTCATAATTAGCTTCATTTCAGTTTGTCCAGCTTCCATATTAGTTGGATTGTTTTGTAAGGCTCTGGTGACCTCCAGAACCTTATGCCACCGGCCAGAGGGAGAGAGCCACCCTCACCAACTGCCTCCTCCTCCTCCTCCTCACTGCTGTACTTGTTCTCGTGCTGGGAGGAAGTGGGGACGTAGGCCTCGCTGCTTGCCCTGTGTGGCTGGGCCATCAGAAGCCCCTGCCAGCAGTCAAGCTTTCTGGGCTCTGCCTGGCTTCTGGCCATCCAATGCTGGCCTTCTGCTGTCAAACAGCTTCCTTCTCTTCTGCCCTTTTGCTCCTGGTTGGGTCCATAGAGGAGCTCAGCCCTGAAATCTGCTTGCCAA
Organism: Laticauda laticaudata; assembly: GCA_004320025.1. Lineage (NCBI taxonomy): Eukaryota > Metazoa > Chordata > Lepidosauria > Squamata > Elapidae > Laticauda > Laticauda laticaudata. The sequence goes on along the minus strand of BHFT01020686.1, from coordinate 22,851 downwards.
GGAAAAAGCCAAGCATTTCTAGCTCAGACAACTTTTCTTCTGCCTTTCCAGGCCTAGTTTAGCCCAGCTGGGTTGGAACCACTCTCTTCTCTATTCAGGCCTGTTTGCCTACCAGGGAGCTGGGAGCACTAGTTTGTTTTACACAACCATGAGTCCCTGAGACTTGCAGAGAACCCCCAGCCATTCGCTGGTTGCCATTTCCAGCCAATTGCTAACTGGCAAGGCTCGCTTGGTGGGCAATGTCTGAGCTCCTTCCTTCCCTCAAATAAAATGGAACAAATCTCAGGTATTTTTGTGCTTGGCCAATGAAGAAATCCCTGTCACTGGCAGAGGGGCAGCGCTTAGTCACCTTCATCCAATCACACTCTTCCCCCCCCTCCCATGTGCGTGTGATGGCGATGGGGAGGATCATTGTTATTGGGAAGCCAGGGGCATCTTTTGATTTCTCTTTCATATTAAGAGCAATCTGGAGGTCAGAGCTCCTTCTGAGCAGCTAGTTTGCTTTCCACTCTTGCTGGCTGAACCAAGGAGAAGGTGGGGAATCTTCCCCTAACTTCAACGCTTCTCCTGCTGTATAAACCTCAGATTTCCTTCCCATCCAGGTGCAACACCCAGCCAAGGTCAGTCTTGCAGCCTCCTGAGCACAGCAGGGCCATGAAGTCACAGTGCCATTGTAGAAAGTTAACACCCACCCCTCTCCTAGAAGAACGAAATATTCTAGGAAATACTAAAAGGGCAGAATATTGTATTTCCCTGGATGAAAAAAGGAGAAACATGTTTTTATAAAGACCAAGCAGCTCCCTGCCCCTTTCAGCTCCAGAGTGGTGGGATTAAAACACGACCCTCAGGACATGATAGGATTAGCCCTCTACCCATCTCGCCACATGGTACCTGGGAAGATGAACATTACCCAGCAAGATTCAACTAAGCCTGGGACTCAAGACAACCTACCGCTGCATGGCCCCATGGGAGTCTTGCCACAGGAACAGGAAGCAAGTTCAAAGCCCAACAGAGGGTATAAATCTCTCTCACCCGTATGTTGTTGTTGTTTTTTGCCCAGGACCTCAAATCCTGCTGTCCACCATTAAACCATCCTTCTAAGCAGTCTCCATGTTTCCAGTGTCTTTCTTCCCACCAGGAACTGACCCCAGGTGGACATTTCTTCCAATAATTGTTTTGATCAAAATCTTGGGGTTGTGTTGCTTGTGGAGAGCTTCTGCATGAAGCCTGGCATCAGGTACTGCTCAGAAACTGGCTGCCTGTGGGGTATCTCTGCTGTCGCTATAAAGGAGTTCCTGGCAGCTTGGAAGAGATTTGGATATTATCTCGCTTGCTACAGAAGCTTTGATGTTATGCATTTCTATCTGTTTTTGAGCTAATAATAAAGCTTCAACTCCCTTTAGTTGCTGGAGTGATCATTGTTTCTGGATCCAAAGGAACCAATTGCCTGGACAACTAATTACTACCATGATACTTGGCAAAACAGTGTGTGTGGCCTGTGTGTAAGTGCGTCTGTGTGTATGTGAGTGTGTGCATGTGAGGGGGGGCGAGGACACCAAGGACAATATGTTGCCATTTCTGAGAGAGATTTGCCACATAGGACAGTGTTTTCCCACACCTTAAATACGCCACTTGCATAAGAGAGACCACTCTTTATTATTTGCATGCTTCTGGCATGGAGGGAGCGGGCGGGCAGGAGCAATCTTGCAGGCCAGAGCAGTGTTTCCCTGGGGAAACAGAGCCAACTCTGCGGACCAGGGCCATCTATTCCGGAAGCACCTCTGAGCCTGAAAAGCAGCCCCTTCTCTCATGCTCAGCAGTCCTGAATAATTGCCCCCTTGAGAGCCAAGCTCACCTCCCTGACGCGCTGCCAGGTGAGGATCGGTCCCAGCAGCAGTTCGGCTGGGCGACTCCACAGATCCTTTCACTTGCCCTGGCATTTCACCTGGCCTCTCGCCAGGCCAGCATCCCAAGTGCCCTGGCATGCAAACAAGAAAGCCTCCCCACACCCACCCCAGCAGGAAAAAACGATCTCTCTTACTGATTTGGGCTTCTTTTTGGGAGAGAGGTTCTCATAAAAGGCCTTGGCATCCTCCAAACGTGCTTGTTTTGGCTGGCCTCTGTTTTCTGGGCATCCGGGTCCAGTGGGCTCCATGGCGCATTCCCTCTACCCGTCCGGGAGCAGGAGAAGCAGCAGAAGCCAGCCGACTGCTGGCCTTCCTTCTGCCCAAGAGCCCCCCAGTTCAGCTGCAAAAAGAGCCAGCCGCCTCCTCCGGTGGCTGCAAAGGGAGGGCGAGTCCGGAGGCAGCTGCAGCAGTCAGTGTGCAGGAAAGAAGGCAGACGAGCCTCTGCGTGTGTGGTGCGTGTGTGCATGTGTCACTCAGAGCACGCTCTTTATAAGGGATCCCATGAACCTCCTGGGCCCTCCTGCTGCCAAAACGACTGTCTGGGCAGCTGCCCTCCCACCTTCCTGGCTTCCTTTCCTTGGACCCACTAAATCTGTGGGCAGCCACACTCAGGGTGGGGACAGGGGGGCAGGGGGGCACCCAGAGTGTGTTGCCCAAGGAGGAGGGGGGTCCTCTGACTTGGCCCCAAAGGAGGTGGGTGTAAACAGCCTGGGAGAGGGGGCTTACCTGGGCAGGATGCCTACTGCCATGGCAAAGACCACGTAAGAGGGCAGGTGGTGTGCTGAAAGGAGGCCCTCTCAGGTCCAGCAGGGGCTCCCAGGGACTAGGGGCCACCAAGGGGGGACAAGACTTGCACCAATTCCTGGAATTTTGCACCACCTCTGGTTTTAGGGATCTTTTATTGTTGCTCTGCTGTCAAAAAGAAACATCTTTTGGGGATGGAGTGGGGGGAAGGACTGGAGACCGTGGTTAACACAGAAACAGAGGAACAAATGGGCTCTTATTTCATAACCAAAAAGGGGTTTTTACAAGGTCCATTTACAAATTATCTGCATTCTTCCACAGTTACTCTCTGCCTGGGAGGAGAGGCCTTCCCAGGTTTGCCCCCCTCCTCCCCCCTCTTCTCTTGCTGGAATCTTCCAGGGACAAAAGTGCCCATCCCTACCATCCCTCTGCTGACAGGGGCCCACTTGCCACAGGCTAGCCAAGGATCCTGAATGCCTTGGAGGAAGGAGGCTCAGCTCCATGTGCTCCACTTGCTCCTTTCTCAAAAGCATGTGGTCAATCCTGGATCAATACATGAACCTGATGGGGTTTTGGCCTAATCCAGCCAAAAGCCCTGAGCCTAAATGTGACCACAATTGCTTAATGAGCTGTTAAGAAAAATTAATTGCATGCACTGAAAACGAGCCCTTGGTGATTGGCTGGAGAAAAGCAGAGCTTTAGTTACAGCAGCCCAAAATCCAGCTGCTTAGAAGGACCAGAAGCCCCTGCTGCCTTTTAGTCTGAGGGAGGCTTCCTGGAGCGTCCATTTAATTCACTGGCTCAGGGGCTCCTGCCTGGCTTTCGGCTGCCTCGCTCTCCTTCCCACCCCCTTGTCCAGAGAGCCAGGAGGGTGCAGTACTCAGTGCTTTCGTCTCATTCCTTCTGCATTTATAACCCACTTTATCCCCAGTGACTCTAACTGGGGTCCACGTGCAACAGCTACAGCTGGTGCAGTCCTGCACACAGCTTTCCCCTCTGGGGAATTCCTAGGTGAGCCTCCTCACAAGGCACTGTTCGTCCCGAAAGCAAAGGGCAAGCCTCATGCCTTGGAGAAAAAGGGGCTCAAAAGCAGTGGTGGGAGTCCAATAAGTTAACAGCCGGTTCTCTGCCCTCATGATTTCTTCCAACAACCAGTTCACCAAACTGCTCAGAAAGTTAACCGGTTTTCCGAACTGGTGTGAACCGGCTGAATCTCACCATTGGTCAAAAACCTGAGAATCCAAAGCTTGTTGAGGAACAAGTGGATCTTACTGTGCCCTATGACGATCATTAAGTGTTGTACCTGATGATTCTGGACTCTTGACGAATGAATCTTTTCTTTTATGCATGCTGAGAGTATTTACACCAAGACAAATTCCTTGTGTGTCCAATCACACTTGGCCAATAAAAGAATTCTACTCTACTCTACTCTATTCTATTCCATTCTTATTGTCCCCTATGACTATTATTAAGTGATGTACCTTGATTCTTGACTCTTGACAAATGTATCTTTTATGTACACTGGAGCATTTGCACCAAGACAGATTCCTTGTGTGTCCAATCACACTTGGCCAATAAATAATTCTATTCTATTCTATTCTAATTCTAATTCTATTCGATTTGATTTTAATTCTATTCTAATTATGTTCTATATTGGGAAGCTGAATTGTTCTGTGGTGCCACATTGGCACTGGGTCTGGGCTGGCATCATCTGGGGGGGCACATTTTGTTGCCCTTTATGGGCAGCTCCATGGCTTCCCTTCCAGGCATCCCCCCACAACTGCCTGCAAGACAGACTCAGCTGAGGGTCTCCCAGGCAGGAAAGACCAGGCTTCTCCTGAAGAGGGAAGGAAAGGCGTCACAGCAAGGATTCAGGGGGAAGGCAGGCCACCTCAAGCTGCTTTGGTGGAGATTCTCTTGGCACTGTCCTTTCCCCCTGTTGTGTGGTTTTGCCACCAATCCACAGCATGTATGTGTGCCTGTATGTGTACATGCACCTACTCCTCTTCACCCTTCCTTTGGCAGAAAGCTCAAGAGAAGCCAGTGATTCTCTACAGATCTCAGACATCTACTCCATGGAGATTATATAGACATTACATTAAAAAGACGGATATTCAGAGAAAAACCCAAGTCTACCTGCAGCCAATACCATTCATATGAATATTCCATATATTATGCAAACCCAGAAAAAGGGTCTGTTCAGTTAGTTGTGTGTTTTGTGAAGCTACCTGGTGCTGGAGTGTGTCTGTCAATAGCATTAACCAATTCCTTCTTCTTGTGTCCCAGCAAACTATATGCCAGTTTCAATCTGTCCTGGCATGTACCTGTGCCATACTTAGATTTGCAATGTTAAGTTTGCCCCACAATCCACTGCAATTGGCTTCCTTCAATCTGCTGCTAAACCTTGCAGAGTTTGTGAATCTTCTACTCTACTTTGGGCATTCACACCTTGTGTCTGTTAACCCAATTTTGGGGGAAGAGGAATCAACAAGAGGCAATAAAACTGGTAAAGAACTGGTGTTTTGAATAAAGATCCAGGATGCTTGAGCCTTTGCAAGCGATTTGCACCATCCTAGACATGAAAGGCAAATGCTGAAACAGTATTTAACTGTGAAAACAAATCCCTCCCTCCCTCCAAGCAGACCTGAAAAAACACCTCCCTCCCAGCCAAAGTGGAGGCCATGCTCTTCTCTGCACCTTGTTTTCAGCTCAGCAGTTTCCAGAGCCCCAGTGAATCTCTGTACAGCACCCCCTTGCCAATGTGCCAGTCAGGAGCACCAAAGCTAGCCTGATTCAGTTGATGGGGTGTGTGTGTGTGTGTGTGTTTGAAATTGCTGCTTTGAGAGGGCAAAGCATGTGGATTTCTAAGGGCAGCCTGGCCATTTTCATTCACTCATTCCCAAAACTAGCCTTGTCTGGCAGCAGCATCAAGTCACCCCCAGGCACAAGAGGTTCCTGCCCTCTAGCAGGAGCGATGCCATGGGCAGGTCCTTTTCTTGCATATGTGCTGGCAGGCAGTGAAGGGGGATGGATGGGCAATTGTTTTCTAAGTGATGTTTGCTTTCACTCTTAGGTCCCAAACTGCCCTCTGCCATTTGCATCTGACACACAGCGGCCCTTTCCCACTTTGGGATCTCGCCTGAACCATGGAGGTTCCATGAAGCCCAGGGGAGAGGGAGCTTTGGCCCAGGGCTGAGGCAGATCGGACCTTCAGCCTCTCTTCCACCAGCCAGCCACATCAAACAGCCATGTTAGACCTGTAGCTAGTCAAAAGCTCCACCAGAATGGACAGGTTGGGGCCAGTTTAGGATCAGCCCACTGCCTCCTCATTACCAGTTTGCTGCCTATGGCTGTCCCAACGGCAATGGACTCTTCAGCCACTGATGGGCACAGCACCAGTTGACCGAACCAGTTTGATAAAACTGGATTCCAGGTATTTGTGTTAATTCAACAAATGTACTACACAAACTGAGCCAAAATATTGTATCATCTATATTACTTTAACAGCTTTTAAATACTTGTCAAAGAAACAGATTCCAAAAATGTCACAACTTTAGTTCAACCTGATGAAAGGTATCGTTTTTGGGAACCTCAAGAATTTGAGGTGTGGTCCTCCTTGTCTCAGAATTTTGACCCATAGGATGATGGTTCCAGACTTCATTTGGTTTCCAAGTAAATCAATTTCTTGGGTTTGTGTTATACCCTGAAAAACCCCTGAAAGCCCCTTGCTTTACGTAGAACCCGTGGCCCCGTGTGGATTATTTATGCCTCGCCTGGCGAATAAAATGTGTGTGCAGGCATATTGCTGTCCCTCTCGCAGGACTCGCAAGGACCAAAAGAAAAAGGCCACAGGTCCATCCACCTCTGTCCCTGGGCCCAGCAGGCATCCCAGGAGCAGACGGTTCTTCCTCCTGGCTTAGGGCTGCAATTGACCCAAAGATTTCTGTTGCTAACATTTGTTAAATGAGTTTTGCTCCATTTTACGACCTTTCTTCCACCATTGTTAAGTGAATCACCAAAGTTGTTAATTTAGTCCCAGGGTTGGGAAGTGAGCCCGGCTTCCCCATTGACTTTGCTCGTCAGAAGGTCCAAAAAGGGGACCTGGGACACTGCAGCCATCATAAATAAGCCAACTGCTGAGCGACCATCATGGTGGGTCAATCCAAATTTTGATCAGGTGACCCTGGAAATGTTATGATGGTTGTAAATGTGAAAAATGGTCCTGAGTCATTTTTGCTGTTGCAGTTTTGAACGGACACTAAGTGAATGGTTGTAAGTCAAAGATGGCCTCTAGATGAGAACATCGGAAAGGCACTAAGGCTGGCCTGGGCCCTTGGTCCCCCTTGCTGGCATCCAGGAGTCGAGCCTGCTCTGCAGCCGCCCCAGAGACTCGCTGCCTGTGATGTGGGTGGTGGGGGAAGAGGCTACTGGGGGCCTTTGGGGCCCAGACCCTCCAGAAACCAGTCCTGCCCCCTTTAAAGCCCCCCCAAATTGGCTGCCCTGATGACCACTGCTGGCTGCCCATATCAGAGAGGCTCAACAGATGGTGACTTTTAATATGGCAGAAAAGGATAAACAACCCAGTTGCTTTGAATTAATATGCATTACTTTGAAGTAGATTAAACGTTGGTTTTGCTCGGGCTCCCAATCTGAATAGTGTGTGATGTGCTCTCGGCCCAAAGGAGCTGCACCCATGGAGTGGGAACAGCCAGGATGCATCAGCAAGGGCCAGACCTGGGGCAGGTCCTCTGTGCTTTCTCCATGGAAACACCTCCATCCTCCTCTCTAGTTTCCAAAGGTGTGTGTTGCTCCCAAAGGAGGGCAGCTTTCACCCGCAACCCGCTTTCCCTGAAGTTCCACCCTGTTTCCCCCCTGCAAAGCATTTGGGCAAGTGGCAAAGGCAGGGAAACCACGCCTGAGGCGAGACCGGGGCCCTCCAAGGTTCCCCTCCCCTCCCTGGTAGGCAGCAGAGACAGGCCAGGCCCTTTGATCATCCTTTTATTCAGAGACCAAACTGCAAACTCCCTCAGGATGAGGATACCTTTGAACACTGAAATAAAAATAGATGTACACGTGTGCACACACACACACACACACACTCCCCTACGTACCTCACAGTTCCTAAACAAGTACAATACTCACAGCCACAATAAGCAATGGGACAATCTCCAAGAGCCATGCTCAGGGCAGGGCGGGGCAGGACTCGGAAGCCGAAGGAATTGCCTTGGCACGGACGATGGCTGCCTTGTGGCGGCATGAAGCCTTCCTGGGACTCCAGGCCAAGGCCGCCTCGTTTCTTTCGCCCCACTCCAAGAGCTGCCAAGAAGGAAGTGAAGACGCCCATTTTAAATTCACCCCCATCACAAAAAGTGCAAATGACTGGAACTCTGCTTGGACAAAGTCCATTTCATTCCACCTGGCTGGTTTCCTCCCACCCCCCACGAACTCCGGGCCTTTGATTCACATGGCCAGCCAGTTGACCTCCCACCCTGTAAAAGCTGCTGGGGAGCAAATGACCCACAGCTGCCTGCTCTGGAGCTCTCAGGCTTTTTGCCCAGTCCATCCACTGCCTTGCGAGGTGGGGACATTCCTCCCTCCTGAAGGTGCCTGAAATTCTCATCATCCCCTTGGAGCTTCTGCACTTTTCCCTCTTAGCCATCCTCACCAGACACTTCAGGGCAGGGGGGCTACCATCACCTTGGCCTTCTGGAGTAGCCAATTCTCGCTCTGCCCTAAATTTCACGGCAGTCAATTACGGGGCACTTCTGCTCAGTTGCAAACCTTAAATGCTAAGGGGGTGAGAAGGGATGGAAAGTTGATGGGCACCAGAGTGCCAGAACCACTGGAGAGCTACAGCAGGGGCTCCCTGCCGCCATGGGAAATACATGTGCACGCATGCAGCTGTGCAAGCACACACCTCCTTCTCCTGTTCACCTTAGGAGCACAGCTGGTTCCCAGGTGGCAAGTTGGAAGGAACAAAAAGCAGCTTATTTACGTCTGTCCCCACACGGAGCATTTCTCCACAGAATTCCCAGGTTCTGGCAAGGCTCACGGAAAGAGTCGCCTCTGGTGCCCTTTATTTGGCCACCCAAGAATAATCTTTCTGGGGACCCTCCAGATTAAGGATTCCTGCAATCTCCACCAATTAGGGGCTTTCGGCACCGTCCCTGGCTTTTTGGAAAAGCCAGCGCCTCTTCCTCCCCCCTCTTTTAGAGCCCATTAATTATTACAATGAATTATTGGCAGAAGCAGCAATGAAAACAACCTGTACTTTTTCATCAAGTACAGAAATATACTTTTAACGGTCAACTGAAGGGGGGGGTTGTCCCTCTATTTCCAAAGATGGAGAGCAGGAACCTCAGCCAGCCCACCCCAAAGGCCTTCGGAGAGGGGGCAGCTCCCCCATCTCCAGTCAGGCCCTTTTGGCTGCCTGGTGGTGGGAATGATGAAAGATCCAGATTTGACCAGGGCGGAAAGGCCTAAAGCAGAGCTTTCCAAACTGAGCAACTTTAAGACTTCTGGACTTCAACTGCCAGAACTCCCCAGCCAGCCAAAGCCACAGCCAACTCTTCAATTCTGAGAGTTAAAGTCCACAAGTTTTAAAGTTGTCAAGTTTGGAAGCCCCTAATCCAAAGGTGCGGGGGGGGGGGGGGGG
>BHFT01020686.1:0-12774 GCA_004320025.1 Laticauda laticaudata | reverse complement strand
CCCCCCCCCCCCAACCCTCCTACTTCTGCATGTCACACTGCAGCAGGAGGACAATGGAGGGGTCGCTCTTGGCTGCCTCCTTGAACTCTTCCAGGCTGATCTGGTCATCTTTATCCTTGTCCATCTTGGTGAAGATCTTGTCGACTCGCTGCTGCGGAGTCAGCCCATCTTGATCCATCCGCATCATAATGACAGTACCCACCATCTTGTAGATCGCCTGAAAGGCAGATGGGGAAAATGAGGCCAGGACTCTTCCGGGGCCCTATTCTGCTGCCTCCTCCCTCCCCTGCCTGCAATGAGCAACCATAGACCCCACACAGGCCCCTGGATACCTGGAGGCAGGACCTCCAACAGGGAACCGGCCTATGGGAGACCTGGTTCCATTGCATTTATCGGATTGTCACAACTTTGGGGACAACAACAAAGGACAACTTTGGGGGGATTGGGAATTGCAAGGATTTCCTGATTTTTATTTTTGTTATTTTTAGTTTGGTCAAGCCTATTTTATGGGGTTCCTGGGTGGGAAAAACATCATAAAGCTGTCGGAAATTGCGCCTCCCTTGAGGGATGATCTGCTGCGACTTCAGCCATAGGATTCCAGCTTGGCCAGCCCTGCACTGGGTCAATGATGAACCCTGAGCAGCCTGAAATCCACCCAAGGGAACTTCTGCTACCTCAATGATCTCCAGCATCTCCAAGCGGGTGATCTTCCCGTCGCCGTCCAAGTCATACATCTCGAAGGCCCAATTCAACTTCTGTTCAAAGCTGCCCCTGGAAGTGACAGACAGGGCGCAGATGAACTCCCGGAAGTCAATGGTCCCATCTCCGTTCTTGTCAAACGTGCGGAAAGCATGCTGGGCGAACTTGGATGCATCACCGTAGGGGAAAAACTGCAAGAGGAGAAATGGGGGAGGCGCCATCACAGGGGCTGCTGCCAGCAACAGGGGAAAGCCCTGCAGGCGCCCCAAGAAAGCAGCAGCAGCAGCCTCCCATCCCTCGAGAAGCTGCCCAGAAATGCCACTTCTACTTCGTTGCTTTTCCTGGGGTTCACTCTGAAAAACCACCAATGGCTTGAAGACCGCACCCCACCCATGGGTGGGATTCTACCAGTTTGCACCTATTCGCTAGAACCGGTGTTAACATTCTAAGCAGTTCAGAGAACCGGTTGTTAGAAGAAATTCCTGGCCTAATCCTGTAAGGAAGGCAGGAAGGAAACATTCTGGTGTTGCTTACAGAAACTGCCTCTCCATTAACCCTTATTACATTCTTGGCAGGACTAGACTTCCTGTCTCAGGAACATCCCTGGAGTTCTTTTCCCCTTCTTGGCTGGTATTTTGCTTGTGTGGAGTGACCATTCAAAGTTACAATGGCACTGAAAAAAGTGACTTATGACCATTTTTCACACTTATGACTGTTGCAGCATCCCCAGTCATGAGAGGCCAGGCAAGGAGATGGTGCCTCGATGTGAGTGATATTGAGTTGGCTATGCCCAGCCAATAACATAACCACCAAGCCACATCCACCCAGTCACATGATCACTAAGCCATGCCCATCAATGAAGCCATGCCCACCAACAAAGCCATGCCCACCAATGAAGCCATGCCCACCAACGAAGCCATGCTCACCAACAAAGCCATGCCCAACGAAGCCATGCCCACCAACAAAGCCATGCCCATCAACTAAGCCATGCCCACCAACAAAGCCATGCCCACCAACTAAGCCACGCCCACCAATGAAGCCACACCTACCAATGAAGCCACGCCCACCAACTAAGCCATGCCCACCAACTGAGCCATGCCCACAGAAACAGTTGTGAAAAAATTGAATCCCACTCCTGACCCCACCCCTTGCAAAGCAAGTATTTCGTGTCTCTTGGATTAGGAGCGGTGAACCCCAGATTTATTTATTCACAGCATAGCGAGTCTTGAGCTCAAGTTCTCTTGTAAACCAGGAGCTTGCTGGGCAGCCTTCAGCAAGTCACTCTCTCCTGCCTCCCAGGACTGGTGTTATGGGACATATTACAGGACATAAGAGCCGTGGTGGCGCAGTGATTTGAATGCAGAACTGCAGTGCTAACTCACTGCCCACTGCTTGAAGTTCAATTCTGATCGGCTCAAGGCTGACTCAGCCTTCCATCCTTTCAAGGTTGGTATAATGAGGACCCAGATTGTTGGGGCAAGAGGCAGACTCTGTAAACCGCTTGGAGGGGACTGTAAAAAGCACTGTGAAGCAGCACGTAAGTCTAAGTGCCATGGCTATAATGTCCCCCTTGAGCTCCAGATGGGAGGCTTCACTGATAAGCCAACGTTATCCAAATGAGCTTCATCAGATCTATACTACTTGGAGAGTAGAACAGAAGAGAACATTCCTTGTTGGCCAAGTATGCTTGGACACACAAGAAATTTGTCTCCAGTGCATAAACACTCAGTATACACACAAGCAACAAAGTGATAAATTGTTAATCATAAGATACAACCAACACACTTCTTAAAATAGAACAGCCAAACTTCCCGGCCTTTATGGCTAATCCAAGAGCTTTGATGTTCAAGAGAGTGCCTGGCTGAAGCAAGCTTCCCCAACTCAACTACCCTCTCCCCTCCATACCATACCTTGATGTAAAGTTGCTGGAATTCCTCCAAGTTGAGGATGCCTGTGGGGCAGTCTTTCAGAAAGCCCTTGTACCATTGTTTCAGCTCCTGCTCATTAAATTCAGTGCTCCTCACCAGGTCATCCAACATCTCCGGAGCCAACTTGCTGTTGTGCTTCCCCATTGTGATTTCTGGAAAGATAAATGTGCTAGCCATGCCACTGCCCTGGCACAGCCTTCAGGTGCCTCTGCCGCCCTCCGTCTGCCAGGCGCCCACTCTGGGCCATAAAAGCTGCCTGCGGAAGAATGTCCCCCTTAATTTTCCCAAAGGACTGTTCCTTGGATGGTGGTGCGTATTTCATAATAAAAGGGAGCCAAACGGTGATTCACTAGCACCAGGAGAAAGACATGCAAGAAGGACCGCCTCCACCAAGCAAGCAGTCCACATTATTCTAGGATGAATAACGACACGACGACAAAGAGAAAAACAACAATGATCTTCATATTTGGGCAGCAAATACAATATGGTTGCCATTACTTGGCAACTTGGTGGGATGAAAGTTGACTGGAATGTACTTAGAAGGATATAAACTGTTCAAAAGAAACAGACCTAACAAAATAGGAGAAGTTGCATTATATGTAAGAAATCACTACACTTCTACAGAAATACACAATACCAAGGACAAAAACCTTCTTGAATGAATTTGGATTAATATAAAAGGAAAAAGGAATGATGTTGCCATAGGTGTATACTACTACAGGCCATCCTAGCAATTAGAAGAAATAAATGAATAGTTTGCTACTTATTTACAGAATAGAAGAAGAAAGCTTAGGGGTTTTCTGGTCCAGCCTCTTAAGACCAACACCTGCACAAGCAGAAGATGCCATGCTCTTTCAGACAGGTGGCTGTCCAGTCTCTTCTTAAAAGCCTCCACTGATGAAGCATTCACAACCTCTGAAGGCCAGCTGCCCCACTGGTTAATTGTCATCACCATTAGGAAGTTTTTCCTTAATTCCAAGTTGCTTCCCCCTTTGATCTGCTTCTCTCCATCCATTGTTTCTTGTCCTGCCCCCTCCTGCTTTGGAAAATAAGTTGACCCTCTTCTTCTTTGTGGCAGCCCCTCAAATATTGGAACACTTCTGCTACCCCTAGTCCTTCTTCTCAAGAGACCAGACATACCCAATTTTTGCAACCATTCTTCATGTTCTAGCCTCCAGTCCCCTAGTCATGCTTGTTGTTCTTTTCTGCACTCTTTCCAGAGTCTCAACATCTTTTTGCTATCGTGGTGACCAAAACTGCAAGCAGTACTCCAAGTATGGTCTTACTAAGACATTATTAAAGGGGTACTAATGCTTCATGTGAGCTTGATTCTATCCCAAAGCCTAGGATTGCACTGGCTTTTTGGAAACTGCAGCACACCTTCTATTTAAGAGATTGTCCATGAGAGCTTCAAGATCCCTCTTACAGTTACTGCTATTGAACCAAGTTTCACCTAATTTGTACCTGTACATTTGTTTTTATTGCCCAAGTGTAAAATCTTATTTTTATCTATGCTGAATTTCATTTTCCTAGACAGGGCCCAATGTGCAAATCTGTCAAGATCCATTTGGATCTTGAGTGTATCTTCTGGGGTGTTGGTATTCCTGCCAGCTTAGTGTAGCCTGCAAATTTGATGAGTTCCCCTTCTATTCCCTCATCTAAGTCATTTATGAAGATATTGAAGAGTCCTGGGTCTAAAACAGACCTTGTGGTTCCCCACTGCTCACTTCCCTCCATGTAGATGTAGTTCAATTGGACTACATTGAACTAATGTGTGCAGGAAACTTACTACAGTAATAATGGGGGTGGGGGGACACTTTAACTACCATGACATCAATCGGGAGACAAACTCTGAAGCAAGTGGCAGATCAAACTGATCAAACAGATATAAACTGTTTAAAAGAAACAGACCCAACACGAGAGCCGGATGTCACACTGTATGTGAGGAATTACTACACCTCCACAGTAGCAATAGCACTTAAGACTGATATGCTGCTTCCAGTGCTTTACAGCCCTCTCTAAGCGGTTTACAGAGCCAACATTTTGCCCCCAACAATCTGGGCCCTCATTTGAATGACCACAGAAGGATGGAAAGCTAAGTCAACCTTGAGCTAGATGAGAGTCAAACTGCCAAATTTCAGGCAGCTGGCAGTCAACAGAAGGAGCCTGCAATACTGCATTCTAACCACTGTGCTACCACAGCTCAGTAAACGATACTAGGATGAAAGTATTTGGGTGATTATCAGACGGAAAAGAAATGATTTTGCTAAAGGGGTATGCCATAGGCCACCCAACCCAGCAGAGAGGAAACAGATGAATTCTTTGCTAGTCAGTTAGCTGAGATGTGCAGGAAACGCATGAGTGTAAAGATGGGGGACCAGAGGAAGTATCCTCTATAATGCATGTAATGTTATGCATGTAATGTTCATGTGCACTGAACTGCACACAAGCCAGGAATTTTCTTCCCTTCTGATAGGAAGGCCTCCACTAGCCTTGCTTCCAAATGCTGGCTCATCTTTGGCTCCGCGAGTTAAGACAGGCAGGATGGAGCCTTCTTGTGTTTTGACTTGTGAGGCACATGGTTGTTGTGGGAAATGGCATAGGGAAGAGTTTACGCACCACCAGACAGTCTCGCACATCCCAGCAGCAGAATTTTCTAGGCAAGTATGGTGGACAAAAGGCTTTGAGGATGCCACCCTCTGGAGGGCTCTCCCACCCCACCAATTTTTCACTTCTGGGAACCCCAAACAACCTACTTCCTCTCCCTGGAAAAGCAGGCCTTTGGGGGGCTGCCATTTGGGAAAAGATGGAGCCTATGAAGCCCCGAAAGCTGGGCCAGGATCACATCAGCTAAAGTTCTAGGGAGCGGAGTAGATAGCGGTCAGCCTAGGCAAGGTTCCTTCTGGGGTCCTCCCCGGTTTGGGGAGTCAGGAATGCTGCCAAGGGTCTTCCTCCCTTGGCCAGTCTGGCAACCCTGGATGTTGCAGCCAATCCCTATTTGAGGAGGGTTCCCGGTGGCAAGAGGCAAGTCTTCACTGATGAACAGAGGAAAGTTTGCTACCTGCCTACTTGGAGGACGGGAGCTGCTTCTGGACCCCATCTTAGGCAGGTCTGGGCAGGCCTTTCCAGCTGACAGTAATGCAGAGGCAGAACAGGAGTTGCTCTCCAAGGGAGCCCATGGGCTACAACACGACTTCTGAGAAAATTCTCAGTGCACTGAATCACCCAATGCAAACTCTCCCAGCAAGTGCAAATTCTGGATGCATGGTCCAAGAACTGGCTCGTCTCTGCTGCCCCCGAACAGAGCGCAGTTCCTCGGCTGAAGCGGTCCAAGGAGAACCAATGGCCCTGAAGACAGCAAGAGCCACACAGCCTGCAGGGCTGCTTCGGTGCTCTAGCACCACCCTGAGAGCATGGAGGATGATGGCAGCACGTTTGGCCCTGACCTTCCATCTCCCTGAAGCTGTCATTGGAGGCAAGAGGCCTGAAATGCAAGTAAGTCCAACATTTTGGGGACCCCGCAGCCTTTTCCCCACTGGCCAGGGTGCCCGCCTGGAATGCTGCCAAGAGCGAAGTCCGGAGGGTTGCAGGCTTTCTCCTCACACCCCTACCCAGTACAGCAGCCCTTGGAGGAAATGGGGGCGTCTCCAGGCAAGACAGAGAAAGGCCCGGCAGCCCCCAAGCCCCCTGCAAGCCGAATGCTTGGGGGATTGAGGGGAGGCTCTGGCACAGAGGGCAAGTGCCACCTGTTCTGGGAAGGGCCCTGCCCCCTTCGCAAAAGGAAAGTTGCTGCTAAACTGCTATTTCCATTTCTCAGTTCAGTTTCTCTTCCACTCTCTCCTTTCTGTGCCAAGGAACTGACAACGCAACACTTAATGTGTTTACCCTTCTCTCTTGAAAGGCACAATTTTTTTCTGACCTTCAGGGAAGTTGAGGGCCAGGAGGGGAGATCTTGTTTTTCTTGTCAGGTCTTTGTTCCTGAAAGTGCCCGGGAGCTGTTGTGCCAACTGGCACTGAGAATCACAATTCCTTCTTCGCCACCCACCATGGACCCTAATGGCTCGTTTGATGCATATTCCACAAGCCAGCCACCGGCAAGCGATGCAGACGGGCGCAGAGAGGAATTTTGTCTGCAGACCAAAGACTGACCCAAGAAATGCCATTTCTTGGCAACCGGCCAGGCAGTCCAGCAACAAAATATGACACAAACAGTTTTCTCCTTGCGATGGTTCTGCAGCAAGTGAGGGCTGAACTTGGATGTTTCCTCACCAGGCCTAATGACAATTGTGACTTTATAAGGCAACCACCCCAGCTTGTGAGGACGAATTTTGTGATTTGCTCTCTGACATTCTGGGCAATATAGGTAGATTTACAAATTAAGTTACAACCATTCACTTTTTCCAGACCTGAACTCACACCTTGAACAGGCCAGTCTCCATAAAAGTCTTGGCTGCCTTTATGCATTCCATGCACCTCTTCGCTTTTACTGCATTTCGCCCAGAACCTCTTTATGGGGGGGAGGGGGGGACGACACACGACTTCATTTATCCCACCCAGTCGCTGGATACTGCACTCTCTTCTCCAGTTCTTCCCAGGAGAGGGGAAAGAAACCCTGCAAAGAGAGCTGGATCAAGAGGCACCGAGCGGCCAAGTCAGTGTGGGGGATGATTTAGACCCCCCCTCTCCCGCTCCTTAACCAGCACCTCAGAGGTTGGAACAACTGTCTGCCCTGGCAAAGTCTAAGCAGGAGATGGAAATAACTCCTGTTGCTCTCTGAGGCTCAGCTACAGGGTGGCTGCTTTGCACCCTCAGCCTCCTCCTCCTCCTCCTCCTCCTCCCTCCCTCCCAGGATGGGTATCTGGTGAATGATTTTCAGAGGGCAGAAAAGGAAGAGCAGCCATTGCACTGTCCCCTTCCTCTGTTGCGCATGGCAATGGATGCGGTGGCTGTCATGGCAACTGCTGCATTGTTGTGAGATTGACCCCAGCAGCATCAGCTTCTTCCCTGAAGCAACTGCCTGGCGGCCCTCTCAACCATGCACCCCTCTCCTTCCTTGTCCCTGCTATCTGTTTATGACCAAGCAAAAGCTGCCACACTTCGGATGGTCACGGCAGCTCCAGACGAGAGGTTGCTGCCATTTTGAGAGTCCTCCTGATCCTAACTGGCAAGGCCCGTTTTCAGCAGAACCAAAGATGGAGCAGCCCATTTTGGGGGGAAGGGATGGCCTCCTTCTCTGGGTGCAGTTAAGCGGAAGCCATACCACCTGTCAGGTCTGCTTTAACAGGGAACTCCCCCACTGAACAGCAGGTTGAGCCCTGACAGCCACCATGCTATCCTCTCACTGCTGTTATGTCTGTACCCAGCAGGCTTCAGGTCAAAGAAAGGAAGCATTGAACTGACTGGTAACACAGGACAACACACGGAGGACTCACAGGAGCTTAAGCTTCTCTTGCAAATCCCCTAAGATTGTGCTCAACCTCTGAAGCAGAGCAGGCAATCCCCCAAAACCCTTCCAGAAGGTCTCGTAGGACTGGAGGAGCTTCCCGCTCTGAATTCTCAGGCAAGATAAACGGCTGGCTAGTTGAATTTGCAGGTACTCAACTGTGCTACAGAAGAAAGCAAAATGGAAGGAGGCCTACGTCCTGCAGCCCTCCCTGAGCAGAAGGCATGGGGAGCCTCTTTCAGAACTGGAGGCTGGCTTGAGTGGCAATGCTGCTTTCTGCTGAATGGCTGGGCCGAGAAACGTCCATCTGTTATGAAGGCATCTATGTGTATATGGGGGGGGGGGAGTGGCCATTTTCCAAGGATCTCCCACAGCTTCTGGTCCCCACCAAGGAAGGCAAACCAATATGCAGCACAGACCAGTCAGCTGTCCCAGCCACCATGTCAAGCAGGCTCCCCTTCCCGTCTGCCTGGGCCGATGCTTCAGGTGCCAATCCTGCCCTCACACTCCCCATTCCGTCAGCAGCAAAGGGATCTGATGGTACAATCACACCCACATCCCTGGGCTGCCTTCCGTCAGCATGAGACCACTCTGCTACTGAACATGCCTCTGTTACCTAGAATGGCTGCCAGGCTCCACTCTGCCCATTGTGCTTCCTGGCACAAGTGCGCTTGCCACTCTTGGAAGGCAAGCATATCCCCTGTGGGCATGGCCGCCACTGGAGTGCAGCTCTGCCAGTCGTCCCCCCCTTTCTAGTTTGACCCCTGCGCTCTCTATCTTGGTCCAGGCAGACAGCTGGGCCGACTGACTTGTTTTTTGCTTCAGGAACCATAACAGGCTGTAAAGGAGGGGCCGTTTGCACAATTCCGCATAAGGGAATGGAAGAATGGTCTGCTATGGAGGGGGTTTGGTCTTGCTTTTCAGCCCCTGGGTCTGGGCAAGGGGCTTTTAAAAACAAAAGCCAAGAAACCCTAGCGACTTCTGTGACAGGCCTGGAAAGAGGGAGGAGTAGCCTTCAAGGCACCCAAAGTCCCACAACGCTGTGCCCTCCCTTCAGCCAGATTTCCTTCCTTGGCTTTCTCTGCATATTTGCTGTTTTCTCCATAATCAGGCTGGACAAATAGCGAAGCAAAAATTGGCAAGAAGCATTTAAAAAAAAAAAAACAGTCATGCCACCAAGTTCCTCCAGAGACAGAATCTCCAGCAAGCACAGGAATGTCCTGCCTGGGGCTGACCATCTTGCCTTGAACGAGAGGGGCCCTAACTCAAAGAGATGCCCTTGGAAGGGGAGCCAGGGTCTCTCAGGGCCAGCTCTCCACATGACCAGGTCAGCCTCTTCCAATCCACTGGGTGCCAACAGACACCATCCTCATCCAGCATGTCCAAAGACTGGCAAGAAGGAGAGCCACGTCAGCCTGTGGTGGCCCAAGACCAGGAGCAACTGGGCACAACGAGGTGCACCTGATACCTTTTGGTAGCCAGTTAGTGGGAAAAGCTGATCATCTGCTTTTTTTCTTAGCCTCCCTCTGAGTTTTCGTGTTGCATCTGTGATCTCAGAATAAAACCGAGAAGGGCCCTTTGAGGTCAGCAAGCCCATCCTTTGGCTGAGTCCCCAGGCCGGCGTCCATGACAGGTAGCTGTGCAGCCTCTCCTTGGACCCATCCAGGAAGGGGACGCCATGCCTTCCTGGGAAATTGGTTCAGCTCTCAACCTGCCCTTCCCGTTGGGAATCTTTTGGGTTGGAACCTGCCTTCCTGTTGCTTCTGCCTGTCGTTCCAAGTCCAGCGTTGTGGAGCTCTGGACACGGGCCATGCCCGTCCTCTTGGGGTGCTCTTGTGGGGAGCGGGATGATTTTTAGCAGGAAAGAGCTGAGCTACGACACCCTTAGGACTGCTGTGCATTCACAGCAGGATCCACAAAACACTCCTCCGCCCCTTCACTTTGCCACAGGAGAAAACACTGATCTCATCCGACTTACAAGATGTTCTGAACATGACAAAATGCTCCAAAAGGACTCCCTATTCTGGTGGCGGCTTTGCATTTTCTGGACAATCGAGATCCTTGCCCCCCCTCCCCTCCGATTTGCCCTCAGGTGCACTTCTGCAGGCTTTTTCCTTGCTGTCTTCCCAGCTGGCCTTTCCCAGCTTGGTGCCCAGAGACACCAAGAGACTCAGTGAAGGCAAGAGAGCTTGTGGCCCAGCGAGTTGATGGCCATTAGAGACTATGTTGGGCCACGTTCCCGTTCGCTCTCAGGTCACCAACCTGCTGGGTAAGATGGATGACTGGCTCTTAAAGGCAGGCCGGAGGAGAGCAGACCCACAACTGCCACCCTCCCAGGGAAGGGTCTGACTGGCTCTTCCGGTTCCTCTTCCGTTTCATCCAGACTGGTAATACCAGGACAGGCATTTCTCCCGTGGAGGTCAGCTCCATCAGCCAAGGGGGAGCCTGTCCTGCTCCCCTCTTTTGGCAGGGCACAAGCTGGATCTCCAGAGGACGCCTTGTGGGCGTCAGCCTGCTGTCCTTGGAAATGCCGGCATGGCGATTTCAGGCCCAAGACCCCCTGGCTTGCCTCCCCCAGGAGCCTCCTGCTGCAAGGCGTGTGTGTCTGTGTGAGGCACAACAATGGTTGCTCACGCTCCGCTCCGCATCTGCCCAGCTGCAAGCTTTCTGGACCCAGCAAGAGCCTGTTGATCAATCCCTCTGCCCCCCAACGGTTGCCAAGACCCTGGTGGGAAAGGGAAGCCCTTCGCGGAGGGCGGGGAGGCCTTTGGGATGCAGAGAAGCAGGGCCCAGTCAAAGGTCAGCGCTTCCTTCTCTGGGCCACGTTAAAAATCAGCTGGAAAATAGGAAAATGCCGCCCCCCCCGCGCGACTTCAGGGAACAGATCTGTCATTTCTCTGCTGGCTGCGAAGAGCTGACAACGCAGCTCCTTTGCCTCCGCCCCACCTCGCCAGACCGAGATTTCCCCCGAGCAGGCGGGGACTTGTTGGAGCCCAACGGGGGTCGCGGGAGCGAGGAGGGGAAAGGGCCGCTTCGCCTTCCCTGGGGCCGGAGGGCAGCGCCCGCTCCGCGTCCCACCGCTGCTTCCAGACCGGCCAAGGCAGGCTGGAGGCGCGCTTCTGCCCGGCCCCGTCCCGCGCGGCCTCGAAACCCCCGAGGAAGCGCCAAGCCCCTCCCCGGAGCCCCCGCACCCCGCCCCGCTCCTCCCCCGGCGGCGCCGCCGCCGCCGCAGCTCACCTGGCTGGCGGACGCGGGTCGGCCGGCGGCTTGCCTGCCCTCCCTCGGAGGTGCGCCCGGTGCGGAGCCGGAGCCGCGGGAGCCGCGAGCGCTCCAGCGGGAAGCGGGAGGAGGAGCTCCGCCGCGCTCAGCCCCACCTGAGCCGCCGCCGCCGCCGCCGCCCTCGGAACCTTCCTTCCCCGCCTCCCCTGGAGCGGAATGTGGCTCGCCCGCCGCCCGCGCGGAGCCTCATTGGCTGCGCCGAGTGGCAGTCAAGGCTCTTTCGCTCCTGGCGGGGCGCCCCCCCCCCCACACCTGGGCAGCGGAGGGCCCGGAGCCCCGCGGAAGAAGCGGCCTTGCGCGCGGCCGGGCAGGAGCCGGCGGGGATGTGGCCCTGAGGCGGAGCAGCCCTTCGGGCTTCTTGGGAGGTCGCGGGGGCGGCTGCTCGCTGCGTGGCCGCCGCTCCTGCAGGAACCCCGGGGGGCCGTCGAACCCGCTCGGGGAGGCTGCTAGATGCCCTCGGGGGGCTGCGGGCGCTCCGGCGAGAAGGGCTGCCTGTTCACAAGATGGCTGCTGGGGGGGAAGGCGGCTGAGATTCACCTGAAGGCTCCGTGCTGCAGCCCCCCCCCCTTGTTCTGCTCCTTCTCTGAAAATGTTGGGGGGGGCACTGGCCGTTTCCCGCGCGGGTCCTGAATTCTTGAACCAGTGAAATCGTTTCCCATTTGAAATAGTGGCCGCCTCTGGGGGAGCCCAGCAGGGCCAGGGATGGGTCTGCGGTTGCATTGCCCCCCCCCCGCCGCTGGAAAGCCTGCCTATCCATCATATTGCCTAGCCTAGAACACCCCTCCCTTGGTTTGGTTTGCACCTGGAGCGGAAACTACCTGCAGAAATCAGTCGTGGTTGCGAAGCCGTTAAGCCAGACTCAACTCTTGGCAACCATATCAATAGATTTATTTTTATTTTTTTGCAGAGGGATCTGTCCTAACCGGATTCTTCCCTGCTGTGTTGGAGTCCACCTGCCTTGCTCCTCTTCTCTTTCCTTCCCAGCACTAGAGCTTCTCTCTGGCAAAGTGGCCTTTGGGTGATGAGTCTGTGCTCATGAATGTGTTTGTTTGTTGTCCTGCCTCTCTGGGGGGCATTCTCAGGCGCTCTCTCCAGCACCAGCATTCAGAAGCACCAGTGCTTCTCTATCTCGCTGCTGCTTCGAAGTCCAATTTTATGTTTTATGGGCTGGTGCTGAAAATACAGGTGAAACTCAAAAAATTAGAATATCATGCAAAAGTTCATTTATTTCAGTAACGCAACATATATTAGGTGAACCTAAGATATGAGATAGACTCATTACATGCCAAGCAAGATAGTTCAAGCCATGATGTGTCATAATTGGATGATTATGGCTTGTAGCTCATGCAAACCCCAAATCCACAATCTCAGAAAATTAGAATATTGTGAAAAGGTTCAATATTCTAGGCTCAGAGTGTCCCACTC
>BHFT01020685.1:0-66078 GCA_004320025.1 Laticauda laticaudata | reverse complement strand
AAAAAAAAAAAAAAAAGAGAGAGAGAGAGAGAGAAAAGGAAGAAGCGTCAAAGCCACAAGAAGATGCGACGCCACGCAGCCCTGCCGAGAGGAAAAGCCTGTCGAGGCCTCCCTTCGGCCTGAAAAGCAGAAGCCCGTCTGATTCTGCCCGACGGCTCCTCTGCCCCAGCCTGCGCCCGTGACGAGCAAGCGGTGGCGGCAAAAAAGGCGACTGTAGTCAGAAGAGGCGGCGGCTGAAGAAGAGGAGGAGGAGGAGGAGGACGGCTGAGCCCTCCCCTCCTCCTCGTTTTTTGCCTGGGCGAAGAATGCCTGAGGCGCCTGTGGCCGCCCTGCGCGGAGCTTGAAGGCCTCCGTCGTCGACGCCCAGCCTCGACCATGGTGGTGGCTCCCTTTTCCTGAAGCCGAGCGGCTTTTATCGCGAAGGACGGAGGGTTTTCCGCCGTCCCCCTGGCCGCGGGCTGGTATGCGCGGGCAGCGGCGGGATGGCCTCGGCTGTGTTTGAGGGCACCTCGCTGGTGAACATGTTCGTGCGGGGCTGCTGGGTGAACGGCATCCGGAGGCTGATCGTCAACCGACGCGGGGACGAGGAGGAGTTCTTCGAGATCCGAACCGAGTGGTCGGACCGGAACGTCCTTTACTTGCACCGCAGCTACTCGGACTTGGGCCGCCTCTTCAAGCGCCTGCTGGACTCCTTCCCGGAGGATCGCCCCGAGCTGTCACAGTCCCCCTTCCTCCAAGGTTTGCCGGACGCCTCGTTTTCTGACTTTCTCCCACCCCTCACCCCATCCTCTGCCCGCTTGATGAATCGTCTCTGAGGCGAGAGGAAGTTCCCTGAGAAGGAGCGGCGCTTCCTTCCCGCCACAGTTGAAGGATCGGGCTGGGGGAGTGAGGGAAACTTTTTCGCTTCTTATTCAACTTGTTGGCTGCCGAAGCCTAAATCGACCCGACGTTTTCTCTCTGAATCCTTTCCTTGTAGCCGAAGAAGGCACGGTGTCTCCAGCCGGTTTCGAAGAGAACAAAACAGAACAGAGAGGTTTGCAAGGGACCCTGGAGGTCATCCAGTCCAACCCCCTGCTCGGGCAGGAAGCTCTTATCTAAATCGAGACCATTTTCAGACATAGGCTCAGAACTCTGTCCTGGTCTCTCAGTCGGCCCCTTGACATTCATGACCCCTTGAATGTCTCTGGGCATACCAAAAGCGCCTCCCCTCCCTCTCCCAAGGCTTCACCACAAAAATGGGAATAAGAAATACTTGTGATAGTGGTTTTTTTTTTTTTTCCCCCACTCATGACNTTTTTTTCCCCCACTCATGACCGGAAGTGAGGATGGGAATGAATGGGTCTGGTTCCACAAGGAGAGAATAATCTCCTTTTCTCCTTCGCCACCGAAGAAGGACTGTAGGAATTGAGGGGGCAGAGAGCCACGTGGCTGGTCAGCTCCACCCTAGACCTCCTTGAGTTCAGCTTTTGAGCATGAGAAGTCCTGCCTGGGTCTTTCTTGAGTGTGGCCTTCCGTGGGTGTTGAAAAAGGGTTAGCCTGTTGCACTGCCCTTCAATTCTGAGGGTTGTTCGATTTCATTTCATTCCTAAAATGAAACTTTACTGTAGTTGTGGTTGCTGTTGTATGGGGAGTTGTGATGTCATGTTGCACTTCTTCGGATTTTCTGACTTTTGGCATGGAGTTCGCCACTTTATCAATGCATCTTAAATTTCAGCCTCATAAGTGGTAGGGATGCTGGTAGTGGGAAAACAGCAAAGAAATAGCCTCATAACATATTTTGTTTTACCAATTACTGATTGTTCATACAAGTGAGTCCTGTTTGTTCTTTGGAATCTCAGGAATCACCTCTGTGCGTAGCTGGTATAAGTGCAGGACATCCTAATTCATCAAATGTTTACCGACCCAAGTAGATAAACAGTTATTGCAGCAGAATAAGTAAAGCTAACTATGATACTCAGATTGACATTAATCCAGGAATCCATGATAGCAAAGTGGAAGGACAGATGATTCTTCTGAGCCTCCCAGAGTTGCTTGAAGAGTGAGCTGGACAGCATAAAAATTTAATAAATAAAAATATAAAATGAACTTTTTCTCCCTTCCAGCCTTGTTCTGTTCCTTCAGATTTCTAAATTACTGCATAGACTCAAATCAGTTGTTGGACACCCTGAAACATTCATTAAAATAGTTGCTTTAAAATAGTAAAGCTAGTAAGAAATGTGCTGCCACCAACTAGCTTTTCCATACTGTTTCAAGATTAAAAGTGTTGCAGGGACTGAATTTACCTGGGTCTGCAAGGGAATCCTATAATTATACTGCAGCTCTCAGAAATAGCCCTTCATTCATTATGAGAAACAAAAGTTGAAACAAAAATGACTCAGGTGGAATGACAGAACAGATCCTCAGAACCAACTTATCCTTGTGATAAACTGATTATCAAATCGAATAATCATTGAGATAATTGTTGAAGATAATCCCAGAAAAACACCTCACAAAGGGAAATTAAGGGCTGTAGTTTTGTATTCCTGACTCTAAATTCAGATGTCATCACCATGTTGGCAAATTTTACATTTGATATTTATGGTATATGGTTTATACATTTCTTCATCCAACATGTATACATTTATTCAAGTAATATATGCGTTTCTCACAGGCAGGTTTAATTTGATGTGTAAAATACCTTCTTACAAAGGGCTTTTGACCCTTACTATTTGGTAACATTTGTAAGAGTCAAATATTTAAATGCTAATGTTCCTTTAAAGCACCTTGAAAATGTAAGCAATCTATATTATATATTTTAAACTCTTGTTATCTTACCACCTCTCTTAGTTGGATGATATTTCCAGCCCAAGGTATATATAAAAAAAAACTTTTTAAATTCATTTTGGAGTTGATTTTAACTGAAATAAAAGAAACCTAAATAAAGAAAAAAGGTTAGGATCAAGAATCTTTCTAAAAGACGTAGTTTGCTTTTAATAATGAAATACAAGGAAACCCAAGAAAACAGAGAAAAATGATAGTGGTATACAGTAAAGAAAAAAAAATCATAGATTTATTATGGTCATTAAATTTATCTAAATGTAACAAAAAGAAGGAAAAAGGCTAACTGGCAAAAAATAAAGAAAACATCCATATAACAATAGAATAAAAATGAAACTTAAATATTGACCGCTTTCTGCAGTGTTAAGAAGCTTTCTCTCCATTTCATTGTTCCTCCCAAACTGTAGCTTCAGTTACGCTTGTGTTTATGATAATTGTTTTTAAGAAAAAGAATGAAATGCTATGTTGTGGAAGGCCTTGCTTGTTCCTTGTGCAGCTTTGTGTGGGGTCATGTATAAGATGGCAAGTGCATAGCCATAAGAACAAGCAGTGCAGTCAAGTCACGTTAAAATCCTTGGCAGGCAGTTTTGTTGTTAATTCTGTGGTTGTACTTTGGCTCTGATTGCTGGGAAACCAAATGGGGTACTCAAGCTCTATGTACACAGGCAGTACATAGTTGCTGCTGAAACTGCTGAATAGATAGATACAGAGGGAGAAAAATGGCTGGAGTCCTCTGTTTCAGCAACTCTGTGGATTGATCTTCTGGCTAGGTAGCACAAAGTCACAGCTAAGAGTGTCATAGCTAGTTCACTGCTCTGGGCTACCATCCTGAGAGAAATTTGAGCATTTGTGGTCAGGCTGTAAATGCCTCGTAATCCTCATAAGGAATAAGACATCTTGACAACGCTGATTTTCATACAGATATCGATAGTTCAAGTTAATATTTCTGAGGCCACTAAGTAAAGCACATGGGAGGTGACTGGATTCACATGTTTTTCTTTTTTCTTTTGGTTGGAGAAGTGGTCTCAGATTTGGAAGTCTGGATAGCAGCCCAAATAATGGCTTGCTCAATGTTTTGAGTTGGCAAATGTATGTTATAGATATATTTGAAGATACAACTTAGAAGAATACCACTTCTTCTCTTGTTGGTTGATGATCATACTTTATTAAAGAATTAAATTAGCTAAGGGCAGAAATCTTCCTACACCACAATTCAGATATGCAAAGGATTGGACATTAAGAAGAACTTCGTCATAAATGTGAGTTGACAGGATGCCTGATGAGCCAATAAAAAAAGACTTTGTATGGATGCTTTGTGGAGTTATCTGTCTGCCTTTGTACAGTATATGTCCAGTATTTGTGCAGGATAGGCAGAATAGTAGGAAGATAATAAAGCCTCAACCCCATGATGATTGAAGCGGCTGCATGGTATGATGGTTTCAGGCAACAGTGAGGGAGACCTACCCCGACCCACCAAGGGTCAATTTAGTGACCAATCTGGATTACAGATGTGATCACATGACATGGACTACATTTCCCAGGATACCTTAACTACATTTACCATGATGCATTCCCTTAAGGGGACAGCNACATTTCCCAGGATACCTTAACTACATTTACCATGATGCATTCCCTTAAGGGGACAGCTCACAATTCCTAACTAACTGTCCCAAATCCCATTAACTCTAGACTGGACAGCACAGGCAGAGTTCACACATTGTACTTTGATGGAGCTTCCTTTGGTCAGTAGAATTAGAAACCAGTTGACCACAATCTATCTGAATGGTGTCTACTGTCAATTTTATTCTGTCTGGTAACAATTTAGAAATTGATCTTCCCTCACAGTTCCTTTAATCATGCAATCCATAGAATATGGTTACTAAGCAAACAGGAGAACTTCATAATGTTATGGTCATAAACAAACCAGGATTAAAGCTAATCAAGCTTAGCATACTATGCATAAGCTCCTGTGATGTCTTTTGGGACATTGGATGAAGGGAGGAGAAAGGGAGATATTGTATTGCATAGGAAAGGAACTAATTAATCTCACCAGGATGCTCATTTATGTCATCTTTGTCAGATTGCAGTTCTGAATTGCATTGTTCCGAACTACAGTTCTTCTCAAAAGAAGGCTGGATCATGCTTTTGGTGGCTTCATCAGTAGACTTCCAGGAACACTTGATCTTCTGATGAGGCCACCATCATCATGAGCTAGCCTTATGGACTGAGTCTTCTATTTATCAGAAATCAGCTGGGTGTGCAATAGCATTTCCCATCATTCTTCTTTGGGCATGCCCTTACAGCATCATCAAAGGCTTTTAAAGACCAGCACATAAGTCAACATTAATTCTGGGACACTTGCTGGCATCATGACTCTTTCTAGATGGTATCACCAAAACACATTAATGTCATTTTTAAGCTTATGTAACTGAAAAAAAAAGACAAAAGAATCCTGTCTCAGGCCACGCACATGCAACCTGCGGAGAGGTTTGCAAATTTGCTAGAAAGTTTTTAAGCAAATGAAAAAAGTAATCATCTAGATACTGATGAGTCAATACAAAATGCTTGCATCGACCTCTGTTTCTTTTGGCTATATTTGTACTGTTTAAATTATTAAAAGGGACTAATTGTTTTAAATAAAGAAGCGGCCAAGGAAATGTGTATGGAAGCGTGCATGCACAGATGAGAGAAATCAAGTCCCTCAAAGCCCAGGAAGCTTGCCTTGAGAAAGTGTCCAAATCAAAAAAAAAAAAAAGCAGCCATGAGGACCAGGTAGGGTCATCAGCCAATCCAGCTCCAGAGTCACATACATGAACATTCAAGTTGTAGGTCAAGAAATGGTTTTCACCATTGGAAAGGCTTGAGCTCTCTGCTCTTCTTAAATCAGAGGTCTCCAAACTTGTCAACTTTTAAGACTTGTGGACTTCAACTCCCAGAATTCTCCAGCCAGCTATGCTATGTTATTCTGGCTGGAGAATTCTGGGAGTTGAAGTCCACAAGTCTTAAAGTTGCCAAGTTTGGGGACCCCTGTCTTAAATAGAAGCTATCACATGTTGGTCATTTGGAAGGGTGAGGCTCTTTTCTAGCAAACAGCCTTGGAGAGTGCCTCTACTCTGCTTATGACACAGTGGTTCCTTGCACTGGGAGGGAGAGGTAGTGTGATGACCAGGGTGTGGCACAAAGACAACACAGTCAGATAATCAGTAGGAGTCCCTTTATTAGCTCTAACTTTCCCCTCCAATGTCCTGGTTACCTTCTGGCTGGAGAAAAACTCTCCCAGAAACAGCCGTTGGCTGCAGAGATTCAAGTCCAAAACGTGGTCAACAAAAACTGTAACTATAAGTTCAATCAAGGCAAAATGAGGTAATTAGTTCAACAGGGCAGGAGCAAAAATTCCAGATGTGAAGGCACGCCAATAATTCCACATGGCTAGGAAGCTGCCAGGAACACAGATAACTAAAGTCAACACAAGATAAACTCACATTTGCTCCCAGCAGCTGCTGCACTCAGCATGCATTTCTTTTAAACTCTCATTTCCAAGTGTGGCTAATGAAGGGAATCAGGGCCCTTTCCTCCCCCGTAAGCCACACAACCCATGTTGCTCTCTTCTCCGTTCTTCCCTGTGTGCCCTAGGATGAAGAGGGGTGGGCCTGGGTCTTCCTCTGAATTCCCTCTCCCTTGTTCTATCTCTCTCCTGCTCTGCTCAGCCGGACTTTGCCCTTCCCCAGCCAATGGAGCCACCCTCCCACTCCTTGTCAGCTGTCCGTCTTCCTCCTCGGATTCAGACTCCAACAGGGGCATGACAGGCTTCAACTCATCTTTAGAGACTGGGGGCCACTGTGTCTCTTGGTTATTGTGGCCACCGCGGCACAATCTCCTCCGCCCCCAGGGTTTTGTCCAACAATTCAGGAACTGGCTGTTCTTTGTCAATTTCCTTGTCAGAATCTGAGTTGGCAGTGACACATAGGATTTACAAAGAGCAGAAGATTTCAAATGAACAGGGCAAAATTTGCAAGATTTAGCTTTTATTTCACTTTTTTTGGTGAACTGCTTAAACTTAACTGATTAAAGCACAAGATTAGGCAGGAAACTTATGAGTTCTAGTCCTGCCTTAGTGATGAAAGCTGGGTAGGTGACTCTCAGCCCATGATATCAGGCACAGTGGCAATTGGTGACACAGGTGTCAATTCCTGACACAATCAATTGATCAACGCTCAGTTGATTCCCCCCCTCCCCCCAGAAAGACGTTACACTTGGAGGAAAGCAGTAGGAAGAAAAAACATCATGAACTTCTTGCAGTACAGAAAAAACATCATGAACTTCTTGCAGTACAGGTAATCTTTGACCTGTGACCAAAGTTGAGCCCAAAATATATGTTGTTAAGTGAGAAATTTGGGAAGCAAGTTTTGCCTCATTTTACAACTTTTTTCTTGCCATGCCTGTTAAGTGAATCATGGCAGCTGTTAAATTAGTGACCCAGTTGTTAAATGACTCTGGTTTCCCCATTGATTTTGCTCGTCAAAAGGCTGCAAAAGGGGATTGTATGACGCAGAGTCAGTTGCGGAGCATCCAAATGGAAATCATGTGACCACAGGGATGCTGCAACAGTTGTAAGTGTGAAAAATGGACATAAGTCACTTTTTTCAGTGCAGTTGTAACTTTGAATGGTCAATAAGTGAACTGTTATAAGGCGAGGACTCCCTGTTTTCTTTCAGACACCAGTGGACACTGGTGAAATGAGTTGGGCAACAAGCATGCCTGAAGTTACTTGATGACAGGGCTACGTGACGACAGAGAGAAAATTAGTTGACTGAGAAAGTTCTCAGCCAGGGAATTAGTTTCCTTGGGGTTCTTATATCTGTTAGACAGAGAAAGAGTTACCTGTTTTAGCAGTGCTAGACCTGTTATCTTCAGTTAAATTTCAGGTGCTTCTGGTAATCTGCAGTGTTGCAGTTTGTTTCTCTGGGATTCACATAGTTTCACTTTTCCTCTGCTGCCACATAATCTTCATCATATTGTTTGGGCTCTTGTTTCTTTTTTTTTTCCCTGATCTTGGGAATGTGAAGTTATTCCCTCATTTGCTTTTTCTTGGCTGGAAGCAAGAAGCTGAAAGGATTTTGGCTGAGACTGACTGTCCTAAGCTGCCATCTGCAGTCAAATCTGCAATTCTGCTGCAGAAACCTACCAACCAACAAAAATGCAATTCTTTATCTAAAAAAAGTCTCAATATTAAAATATCTTCAAGGTGCTTTTTCAAGAGGTCACCAGAAAGTCCAATTGCCTCTTGAAAAACCACCTTTGGGACAGCCATGACCTGGATAACTGAGAATCTCCATGGACACTCAATATTAATACTTCACAATAGATTTAAGGATAGCTTAATGGAACTATTTTGACAAAGATGCTTGTGCCAGGCATCTGTTGCTTTGCAGGATTTGAGATGGAAGTTGCAGAATAGGTGAGAAGATAATTTAGTTCCTTTGAAAAGACAATACAGTAATAGCACTTATATAGTGATTCACAGTGCTTTTTACAGCCCTCTTAAGCGGTTTGCAGAGTCAGCATATTGGCCCCAACAATCTGGTTCTTTATTTTACCAACTTTGGAAGGCTGGAAGGCTGCGTCAACCTTGAGCTGGTCAGAATCGAACTCCTGGCAGTCGGCAGAATTAGCCTGCAAAACTGCATTCTAATCACTGCGCCACCATGGCTCTTTGTATATGTAGGTATATGTAGGAATTTGGATTGCAAAGACTTGTTTACAAACATACAACTTTTGTCCATTTTGCAGAGCTATTTTATAATAGCCTTATAAAACATGGATCTTCCTCTGTATTGTATCCTCTCCCCTGACATTAAATATTTTTGATGAAATAAACAATTGCAAAAGACTATAGGATGCTAAGCCAAAGTTCAGATGATTACAAATTCATATAAAATAGGGATGACAGCCTCCTAGACTTGTCAAAATTTATTTATTTTGTATGATGTTTTTGTGAGATCTAAAAGGAAGGAATGCCATAAACTTACAAGATTTGTGGCACTGAATACTTAAAATAATATTTTGTAATAAAATAAAGAATCCCATGGGCCATTATGCAAGACCTGTCCAAGACTTGCACAGAGAAGACCAGGGCCTGAAAAGCATTGATGTCTCCTGTCTTGTGCATTTTATTTGCTTTGATATTTTTTACCGATATCACCGCCCAAAGCCTTAATACAGAATCAGATCTACTAGAGGAGCACTTTGCAAAAAATGAGGGAAGAAGGAGCAGAAACTAACTCTCTCATTATTCCTTTTCCCCTGAACTTATCTGAAAATGTGGTGTGGAAAACTGAATAATTTTTTGCAGCAGCCCGAGAGGCAATACAATATAAACAGCTGCAGAGACAGTTAATGGAAACCCTTCCTCACCCCATTACAGAAAACTTCTAGATCCATATGCATCTTTTCAACAAAAAGGACCTTTCTCATCCTAAAATACTCCTCATGTTTCTTCTGTAAAAGGCTATTCATGCCTAGCAGAGGTATGAGTAGGCCTGTGGTTAGCAAACAAAAGTGTGGACTAGTAGCTTTTTATTTGTAAGGCTATGAACTGTTTCATTTAGTGAATATTTGCAGTTACATTTGCAGGAATGAAAAAGTAACTTTGGGACCAGTTGCTTCACATTTACAACCTTTAGAGGACTATAAAGCAGCAGGAAGCCGAAGTAAAATTGTAAAATCATGATGTTTCCCTTAGTGGCCACTTTGCTTAATGACCGAATTTCTGGCCCCTGTTATAGTCACTAAATCATGGCTACCTTAAAAAAATGAATCAACTTGGCAAATAAAGTCTGGGTCCTAAGAATGGCTAGGATATTTGGAGCACATCAACACGATCGCTTTATTAAAATGCATGAAAGTTGCTGATTCTTCCCAGAAATGCAAACAAGCTTCTGATTCTGTGAACTGCGCCTCACGATGTTCAACCCCACCACATTAAAAACAACAGCAATTACAGGAGAACAATACAGTTAAAAACTTACTTTCAGTCAGCTAATCAAAGCATCCGATCCCTTGTTTAGCAGGCAGGGTGTTTTTTAATGGACTCTTGACATCGGCACAATAAAATGTGTCACAGTTGATGCAATTTATCTGTGGTGAAACTAATCTTTATCGCTGCAGCATAGCAACAGCAGCTACTGTCTGTGGAAATAGCTAATTTACTTCCACACTGTAAAATATCAGTGCAAACACTGCTCTCCATCGGGAATAACTTTACTTACCTCTGCAAACATAGCAGTATTTAGAATAAATCTGTAGCCCTCAGTGATACTTAAATCAATCAGAACCAGTTTAAGCCCCGTAGCTTTCAGTTAATCCACACATGTATAACTAAGGCTGGATTCAATTGATTATATACTGTATAACCAGATGTGGTCTGAATGGAGAGGAAAGGCTTTTTTTCATTCTTTTGCATGGTGAATGTTCTGTAAAGTAAATACATTGCCTTTATATTGTTATTCCTCAAACAATGAAAGACTGTTTGTTGCCCAGTTATACATTGCCTTAGACAAGGAGTGTCAAACTTAGTTCTGGCCTGCGGGGCCATCCTGGAAACAATGAAGGACTGGCCCGTAGTGCCTCTGTCAGCAAAAACGGAGCATGGGAGAGCTGCATACGGCCCTCCCGAGGTCCCTTTTCACTGGCAGAGGGTTGCAGGAGGCCATTGCAACCGGAAACGGAGCTCAGGAGCCTGTTTTTGCTGGCAGAGCTCTCAGGCCACCGTAGGCACCCCTGACATCAGTGACACTGAGCTGGCCATGCCCCCCCTGCCCCCCCCCACAGGTCAAAAACAACCCTGATATGGCCCTCAGTGAAATCGAGTTTGACACCCCCTGTCTTAGAGGCATCTGAATGAAAAGTGAATCTGAAGATAGTGTTGCCACACATGGCTTGCAAACATCCAGATGATCACTGGATAGTAGCAAAAACTACACTGAACAGCTTTATAAGT
Source organism: Laticauda laticaudata (assembly GCA_004320025.1). Classification (NCBI taxonomy): domain Eukaryota; kingdom Metazoa; phylum Chordata; class Lepidosauria; order Squamata; family Elapidae; genus Laticauda; species Laticauda laticaudata. The sequence goes on along the minus strand of BHFT01020685.1, from coordinate 55,262 downwards.
AGTCCTTGATTTACAATGGCAGTTGGGACTGAAGTTTCTGTTACCAAGTCATGCAATCAATTGCTGTTCACAAAATCCCACAATTGTTAAAGGAACAAAGTCAGTGGGGAAGCTGGCAGGAAATTGCAAACTCCAGGCTGGTAGGCAGCTAAGCAGAACCTGCCAAGTAGGAGAGGGAGTGTGGGGGTTGTTTACAGGTGTGAGGAAGGTTGGGGTGGGTATGCAAAGGAGTTGGGGATTGTACGCAAGGGTTTGCCAGTGGCTGGTGTGGTGCAACCACAGTCTCTGGGGTGTGGGTGTGCATAGACCGTGGAGACATACATACCCAAGAGGCTAACAATCCTCCCTGCTGTCTTCTCCACTGACTTTCTGGGGAAGCTGGCAGAGAAGGTTGCAAATGGTGATCATGTGATCACAGGACACTGTAACTGGCCATAAGTGCAATCCTGTTGCCAAATGCTCAGATCACAATTGCAGAGGTGTTAAATCAGCCAGAAATCCAAGGCCCAGTCTTAACCATCATTCATTCAGTGCTGCAAGCAGTTGCTGAACAAATGGTCATAGGTCTAGGGCTACCTATACTCAAATTCAACCAGAGGACTTTTTTGGTGTTCTTCACATTAGATACAATTATTTTCCTTGCTCCAGTAAGGTGAGCTTATATGAGATATCACAGTATATTGCTGGCATGGATATACAATGTGAAGTTACCACTCTAAAATGATATTGGGTGGCATCCCGTGAGGAAACCAACTTTTGTTGTATCTGCACAGAAAAACGTTTCTAATAGTTAAAATATATTTTGGGAATGCAGCCTATTTTAATCACTGGGCAAAATATCCAAAAATGTTTCTGGTTACCATAGTAATTGTAATGTAAAGCAAGAGAGATATTTTCCACAACCCAGGAAGACAATCCTATACATTGTGCATGTGTATGAGTAATTTAATTATTACATCAACAATGAATGCCACATATTTTTTAATATTGGTTTCATATTAGCCATGGTGGTGCAATGGTTAGAATGCAGTATTGCAGCCTAACTCTGCTGACTACCAGCTGCCAGCAGTTTGGTTATGACTGGCTCAAGGTTGACTCAGCCTTCCATCCTTCCAAGATCGATAAAATGAGGACCCAGTTTGTTGGGGGCAATGCGCTCAGAGAGTAAAGCACTGTGAAGTGGTATATAAGTCTAAATGCTATGCTAGTTTGCTGTTTCTCAAGTCAGCTACTCAGGACAACATTACATAAAATTCTGCTCAAAACCCTGAGCACAGATGCAATCATCACAGTTCCCCAAAATAAGGTTATCCATCTGTTTTTTCATAGCAGGGAGATAAATGGAATTTTGTTGAAAGCACTTTTAAGAATAAGCATACTCAGTGTGCAAAGGAACAGATGTTTGTCAAACTATGAGTAAGTGGCAGGATGCACTGATTTTTCAGATGGTGTTTCAAGAGAGAGGAAATAGCCCTCATTTCCATATTGTGTGTCAGCGATCATACTAATATATTTCAGAATAACTTGTGGTTAGTTTTAGAATGCACTCCATAGGTGTTTGGTCCAAAGGTCATGACATAAATCCCAAATGAGGTTTTTATGTGTATGTATACTTGTGAGCTTTAGTGAATGAAGTTGCAAACTCGAACTTAATAAATATTTCTCAAGATAAAAATAAAACCCAAACATCAAATCCAATAGTATTTTGCAAAATGTTTACAGTTTTTCCACTGTCTGTGTCCCTAGTGGTTTGGTTCTATTTCTTTCCAAGGAAATAAAAGAATTTGGAGGCAATTGGAGAGTGAGGTTTTAAGGTAAAATAGGGAAAATTCACAAACAATCATGATGCCTATTTTGGGGGGGTTCTGTCAAATTTCAACGAAGCCATTTTGAGGAGTTTCTGGATTTTTTTTTTTAAAGTTATGTTGTTTGTCGGATGCCTTCACTCTTATTATGCACAGATAGGGTCAGGGGTATCTTTGAGGAGTGATTGAAAAAGTCAGTTTGAAAGCAGTTGACTTAAGTGATCAGAGCCAGACCACTGCCAAAAAAAGGAAAGATGAAACAGAAGAGCATATAAACAATCCTATATGAGAGAGAGGGAGAGGAAAAGGGGTGTGTGCGTGAGAGAGAGATTTCTATAACCTCCATCTACAGGTATTGTAGTCCTATACATGTGGCAGGTGCCAGCTTGGTAAATGGGAGGTTAATATGCCCACAGTATTAAAAATATAGTTCTCACTTTTAGTTGCACTTGAAAGAAATTACTATTTTCGGGCTGGGTGGGGAGGAATTAATCACATTTTAGATGAGATTTTTGCACCCTGCTTAGCCTTTCTTGAACACTGAGTATCAATTGGCTTGGAAGTGGAGGCATTTTAATTAAGCAAAATGTAGGAAAAATAAAACAGTCTCTGCGTTTTCAATTTTCCCCATAGTGTAAAATTCTTTTGACCAGTTTCCTCCTTCGGGACAGGAGAGCATTCTGGCTGAAACCATTAAATTAATTCCAGGCAAGTCATTTAGTTTTTTTTTTAAAATAAACATCTTTTTAAGTCTGTGCTGTTCATGCTTAAAGCCAATCTTGCAAGCAGGAATACTGAACTATCTGCATCCATTCCAATATTTTAAAAAAACATCTGCAAATTTGGTCTTTTCCTGCTGGATGCCAAAAAAACAAACAAAAATAGGAACTATAGCTTTTTTTTTCCTTGTTGAACGATTAGGAAGGAACTAAATAAGCACATGCAAACGGATGTTGCTTGGCTGCTAGCATTTAAATTTATATAGAAATAACATTTACAGCCCCAGTAATATTCAGAAGAAAAGGATAATTCTAAATCATATGTACACACTTGCGCAGCAACACAGCACTTAATTACAGGTAGTCCTCAGTTTACAACAGTTCATTTAATGGCCATTCAAAGTTACAACCGGACTGAAAAAAGGGACTTAACTGTTTTTCACACTTACAACCGTTGCAGCATTCCCATAGTCACGTGATCAAAATTTGGAAGCTTGACAACCGGTTCATATTTATGACGATTGCAATGTTCCGGGGTCATATGTTTGTTTTTTGTGCCAGGTCTTCAGAAGCCCCAGGTCTTCAGAAAACAAAGCAAATTATTTTGTCTATTCTCATGGAACAAACATATGAGAAGTCATGGAATTTTTCTCCAGGATTATACACATCTGTGGATAAATTTCAAAAGAAAATAGTTTCTTCCAGGCTCAGTGTCAGAGTTCATCTCTTCTAAAGGCTGACTACTTTATGCTCCCAAAAAATTGTTGGAAGAAAATGTCCATCTGGGTTCAGTTCCAAGTGAGGAGAAAGACACTGGACACATGGAGGCTGTTTGGAAAGATGGTTTAATGGTGGATAGGACCACATGCCTTGGAGTTCTTGGGTGAAGCAAAAAAAAAAAAAACGGAAGAGATGTTGAGAGTCCCTGGATTTTATACCCTCTTTGGCTTTGAACTTCTGGGGCACAGGAAGAATATCCTGATTAGTTGCTGTCAGAGATCACAGCTAGCTTTGTAGGTTGTCTATGTGCTAAATTTGTTTGAAACTTGGTGGGTGGTGCAGTGAAGGGCGATTAAATGGCTCTGCCTTAAGGAGGTAGATCTTTGTTATGTAGAATAGACTGGCCCAGGCCTTAATGGCCCATTAACAAAGGTGGGGAGGGAGCTGAGTTTCTGCCTCTCTGAGTTTCTGCTTCTAGGGGAAGTAGCATATACTTTTTAGTATATGCTAAAATATTTCATTTTTCTAGGACGGGATGGGTTTTAACTTCCAGTAACCATATCGATAACCTAAATAAATAGCTGGAGATGATAGCAAGCAGCAACAAAGGTCCCTCCCAGTTCTGTTATTCTATGTTCTATGAACTATCTCAAGTATCTAAATATGGCTCAAGCCAAAATCAACTCATGGAGACCCAAATCACCAGGCAATCTGATTAAGAGGAAAATTTATGTTAGATTTATCTCTGATGTCTAGACCCTTAAGTCTGTGTCTTGGCTGTGCTGTTTCAAATTTCAGGAATGTGCTTTGGAATTAAATGCTTCTGCGTAACATAAAATCCCCTACACTTTTGTTTGCACTGTCAAACCAGCTTGTAGTTGCTGAACAATTAGGTTTTTCTGTGCAGGATCATCCTCTCCTCACATCTCCCTTTTCCCTGGATATTTTTTATTGAAAGGTCAGTCTTCAAAAGGTATCTTGCATTGCTGGATGGTGGCTTCTCTGCTGAATGCACTTCAGTTAAGTGGGGAGACACGTAACTAAGAGATGGTCTACTAGTTTAGGTCTCTCCGTCTGGGTAAATTACCCAGACAGGTGTGCACATGTAATTGGACAAAATCACTGAATTTAAATGACTATGTTGGGGTAGTAGTAGATTTTAGTAGTCACAATATGTGGAGGTATAGCTCCCTCTATTGGATACTCACCAAATTGCAGTGGAAAGATCTCATATTCAGAGATTTTTTTAAAAGTTGGAAAAACAATTTATATAATAGAGTACACCAGGGGTTCTCAACCCCCGGTCCATGGGCCGGCACCAGAGGTGGTATTCAGCAGGTTCTGACCAGTTCTGGAGAACAGGTAGCAGAAATTTTGAGTAGTTTGGAGAACCAGCAAATGCCACCTCTGACTGGAGATTTTACAGTATCCTTCCCCTGCCACGCCCACAGAACCGGTAGTAAAAAAAAAAAATGAATCTCACCACTGGCCGGCACCAGTCTGTGACATGCCAGAAACCAGGCCGGGCAAACAAGCAAAGGATGTAGGCAGCATATGAAACCACTCTCCCTCGGGTCCACAGAAATATCTCTCCACGGAACCAGTCCCTGATGCCCCAAAGGTTGGGGCCACTGGAGTACACAATGAGAGGAGCGAACAGAACTATGATGAGCAAAAAGAATTAAGGAGGCTATTAACCAATCATCAAATATTTATTTGTCAGAAAGTAAAATAATGACGTTACTCCGGGGCATTGATTCTGTTCTGCACTCTGCTGGTTCCTAACACATTAATACATAATATTGGAACCACTGATTAGACTCTTTGAGAATTCCTGGAGTTCAGGAGAAATGTCAGAAGATTAGAGAAAAGCTAATGTTCCAGTCTTTGAAAAAAATGGTCCTAGAAAACTAACAGCTGGACATCAGTTTTTGGAAATATCTAGAAAGACTTGTCAGTTTGCAAGCACATAGAAAAGAACTAGATGAGTGTTAGAAGTCAATGAAAGTTAAAAACAAATAGTGCAAAACAAATCTTACTGATTTGATTGTGATGAAATGAGTAAGCCAAGGGAAAGGCTGTGTATTATTGCACTTAGATGTCAGTGGGGCATATGGTTAACCTGAATGTACAGATTTCTTGGAGTAGAGCAGAGGTCTCCAAACTTGACAACTTTAAGACTTGTGGACTTCACCTCCCAGAATTCTCCAGCCAGCATAGTCTTAAAGTTGCCAAGTTTGGAGACCTCTGGAACAGAGTAACCCAGGTTTGCTATCCGTACTTAGTAATTGGGTTGCACTGGATGTTTTAAGTAATTGCATGGTAAGAGGGTTCCTGCCCTAGAAGATCGACTCCAAGGGGAACTGTTGGTTGACATGGGGTGGTCTCTGTGGATATCTATATTTAATCCCTTTAGGATTTCAGATAAATTCAAAGCATTTATCTTTGGAGGGATTCTGTTCTGGAAGTGGCTGCTAGATTGACAGCAGACTCCACCTTTCCCTCTGCTCTCTGCTCCCTACTCTCTCATCTTTTTTACTAGTCATATGAATGTATTTTTCTTTGTTTTCTTTATTTTATTGCTCTATTGTTTACTTTCATTTTGCTTAAACTCCATTTTTATTTCTTCATTTTTAATTGCTGTAAGTGTCCTAGAGTGGCCCCATGGTGAGATAGGTGGCCAGTAAATTTAATAATGATAAATAATAATACTATTGCAATGAGAATATGTGCTTTCCCCACCATAGCATTATCACTGAATCAATCCAATCAATATTGGTATAAAAGTTGCTACCCGCTTTCCAATTTCTACTGTGCTTTTTATGGCATTTTTTTGAATTCACCACGAATAATGATGTCCTGATTTGTGAGTGTGCCACTTGTAAAAAGTAAGGTGATTGTTCTTTTTGGCTTGGCTGGCCTCATTCTTCAGCACATTACCTGCCAATAGGGAAAACATCCATGAATAACGGCAATGCAGCATGAATCTAGTAAATCTGATTTCCAGGATTTACCTGAGGTTTTTTTTAGACTAGTTTGTTTGTCATCTCCCATACCCTATTGTGAGGTGGAAGCAGATAAAAAACCACCAAAAGATTCGTTGATCCAAGGAAAACAAGGTTTTATTCACGTGCTACGTGTCTGCAGAGACGGGTCCCCTCAGGCATTGAAGAAACACAGAGCAAAATTACGGCAGGCATTTTTATATCCCCTCTTAACGAGGCCCTTGGCTCACATTCTTTCTGTTTTCAATTGATACATATATTTCGAAGGTTCATACTAGCTCCTTATCGAGCAAAGCAGTTACACGGTTTTCTGACATCGCAGCACTTTATTACATATTCCCCATTGTTCCAGCCTTATCTTGTTTTTTCTCTTGTGCACAAACTGGAACACTTTCTTATTTAGCAGAATACTAAGTTTTGAGTGAGACACACTTCCTTATTCAATTCAATGGGCCATCCAACATGTGTTCGGTTCTGCTCACAAATCCCCCCCCCTTTTTTTTTCCACTCTTGTCTCAAACTCAAAGAGCAGATCTCTGCTTCTTTCAGAGTGATTTCTCTCTGATACATCATTAGAGGTTCTGCCTTCCTGCTTCTTTCAAATCTTGAACCAGAGATTCCCTATCTTCCCACACGTTGTTATTGGCACCAGGGACGGACACTGAACACAACAAACAACAAGTACACCAGCATATAATAATCAATAAATTCCATTTATGGTAGATCTAAAACCAAGTGAACTGGGGAAGCCAAGACCATAGTGCTCCCGCACAGGTCTGGCATGAGAGTGATCCCTCTTTGTGATAATGGATTAGAGCGAATGCATCGTTCTTCATTACTTTTACTGTCTTTGTAATATTGGGTTGGAAATCAGGATTATATATCACAGCCAATGTGAATGAATTAGAGCACACACACACCCTTTTGTAGCTAATACAATGTCTAAAGCATACGTATTTTGTAGAGCAACCTGTCTTACTTCAGAAAGCTCAGTGTTAATCATTTAATGTTCTTTATTGTAGTCTACATTGATTACCCTGTCGAGCGCGCGAGCGGCTGAATGAGTTTTATTATTGAATTATGTATTACTTTGGTGAAGTTCATGTGTCCTACTCCTGTATGGTGGTTGATTATAGGCGCACGGGAAAGATTTGGGTCCAGAGTCTCCGGGTAAGGCAGATTCTGGGTCTTTACGTATGCCGGCCTTGGGAAGGCCAATTCAAGGTGTTATGATACCCGTAGTGCAAGCATACCGAGTTACTGTGGCCACTCCAGTAAGGTGGCATCTCCCTGTACAGCATATATCCCACACATACCGCACGCTATAAGATTCTCGCATAGCATAGGTCCTGTTGTTGTGTGCGAGGTCCAAATGTGAATCATCCTTCTTCAAAATGCATACAGCTAGTGTAGAGTAACATTGCATCTCTTGATAAATAATCTAATTTTGATAACTCTTAGGTATAGCTATGGTTATTACAGGTGATTGGCATAGTCAGATAAGTCTTATTACATTTTTCCCCAATCTCCTAAATGGAGCCGTCTATGTTTCATTTCTCCTAAGAACACAGCATATCCGGAGTCCGTTTTCCCTTTAATGTAAACAAAAATCTTCTGTTATATTTCGTTCTAGCACCATAGTTTTTCTGTCCCGTGTGCCCCTGTGGGGTCTTAGTCTGTTCTGAGATCAGTGGAATTGCGTGTAGGATTAATCCTTCACCTGTTCTTCCTGCCAGATGCATGCATAACAGCAGTTTGGTATGATTCAGGAATGTAGAACTTCTTGAGATCCTTATGAACAGCATTGTCATCCAACAACCAGTCCGTTCCCAAGTCACCCTGCAGGTCCAACATATGTTGAGCATTCTTTGATGTGATTAGTGTAAATATGTTTGCAACAAAATAGTCCTTTCCAGAGTTTATGCCGACATCATCATGGTGGTTTCTGCTGGTAATTTGTCCTGTGGCAAGGTTGTGTACCGTTAACGGAGGCTGACCGTCCACGTGTGGGAATTGTAGCCTGTCCAAGGTTTTTCTGGTTACGCGGTCTTTTCTTGACCCTGCTATGGACTGCGTCCAGCGCTCCTCCCGAGTACGGACCTGCAGATTCAGTCGTCAGTAGCACCCTGGTACGGACCGTTTCAGCTAGGTTGCAGTTTTTTTCACTTCTCCAAGTCTTTATCAGAACCCCAGTCTCCAGCCTCGTGTGGGTGTTGGCTTACCAGCCAAAGTGGTCGTTGCAACCAGACAAGTCCTGTTTTGTTGAAGAGAAAGCAAAGACTGAGACAGTGCAGCAAATATTTCCGAAGGAACGAAGTCCCCTGAAACTTGGTTATGGGATTCCTAGTTGGCACAATAGGGTCTCCCCATCAGCATTTCAAAGGGAGAAAACCCCCTGTTTTTCCTTGGACAAGCTTCTGGATCCTGAGCAAGAGCATAAGGAAGATTCTTTGTCCAATGGCAAGCCATTTTTTCAAGTTGTAGTTTGGTCAAGTGTTTTTCAGTTCTGGCGTTGCTTGTTTTCAATTTTTCCACTGGATAGGGATGCCATGGGCGTGTGTAATTCCATTTCCCCCCCTACCATCCATTACCTTTGGCAGAACCTTTTGGTGAATGGAGTTCCTCTGTTGAATCATTGCTCTCCAATCATTCATATCGTGGGATACAATCTGTTCTAGTAAGATTCTTGGTTACTGTGGAGCTGTGGCTCTTCTAGTGGGTATAAGCTCTACCCACCCCGTAGTTGTCTTTGGATCAACAAGCAGGTATCTTCCAGAACTCCGGCTTTTCTGGCAACTCAGTGAAATCAATTTGTGCTCTCTGAAAAGGTCAACCCAGCTAAGGCTGCGCTCCTCGCCATCTCTTTCTTAGCGTGCCGCTTTTTCTTATTTACTTTCATAAACAATCAAATACACACTTTCCAAGCAGATGCTTCTGAGCTACTGTCCTGCACATCCTCAGACTACCATAATGAGGTTTAACGGACGATGACGAAGGCTCCGTGCGTTCCCATATGTGCTCCTTCAGACTTTCTCGCAATATTCCCTCATGACAATGGGGCTGAACCACAGCCTTCGAAGCTCCACTCTGACGTTTCCATCCTCTGGGGTTTTGACCACATCCTCTTTCTCCTACTCACATTTTCCTTTTTTCTCCATGGTCCCATTTCTCCCTTCGTCCTCCTCTTTCCAAGTATATGGTATAAGATGAACGATTATCAACTCTATCTCCCCTGCAGCTTCCTTCGCCATTGTACCGCGCCATCTGGGTTGTGCCATTGTCCACAGCCTCGCGGTGGTGTTTCCCATTCTGATGGGTCGCGTGGCACATGGACAATTGATACTTGCTGGGGGAAGTTTGCAATGCTCTAAGGCTTGCTCTACCTAACGTTGCTCATGTCTGACCTGCACTTTTGCTTCAATGCCGCCTTGATATACCTCTTTCTTTTTCACAGATTTTCCAAACGTGTGGCACCCCCCAATGCATACCTGAATCAGTGCCAAATCTTACTTCCATCCCTCTAGCCAATTCAAGCTCTGGTCAGGGCATACAAATTCACATTTCCTGAGCTGACCAAGCAGGCTGGGAGTGACCGCTTTCTCTATTACCGATACATACTTCTCCCGGTTCTATTGCAAACTCCACATTTTCGCTTCCATTTTCACCCTACTCAGATCCATCTATCAACCACCTTCTCTCCCTTCTGCCAAAGGAGTCCTCGCTTCAATCCTCTCTAACTGTCGTGCAGATAGATCCAGCTTGCAATCAGAAATCATGGTCCTTCCGGTTCCCCTCCTGCTCTCCCTCTCAAGAATTCTGCTGGATTTAGGATTCTTGTCTGGTCTTACCGATGTAGACCCATCAGCTGACTTGGTTCAATCACAAATTGGTTTCATACTTTCACGACTATCCTCCTCGTCAAGGCCAAGTGGGTATGCAGCTGGCTCAACACTGAGTTGACCTGATGAGCGAATGCACCCACCAAAGCTCCCAGAGAGGTTAACTTTTTGCTCTCATTCGCACCCAACATCGCTGTTCGCTGCCACACCTGGAACCAAAATGGCATCCTTTCCACAACCAGGCTCCAAACCCTTGCTTAGGAAGGCTATACCGGCTGGTACTGCGCCCCCCCCTTTTTTGGGCAAGGACTCCAACTGGCTGGTTCCCTGTAGCCACACGCTCACACTACAATGAAACGGTAAATCTTCAGGTTTGGGTAAGGCTAAAACTGGAGCGGGTTGACAAAGCCTTCTTACAGCTCTTTGACCCACCTTCATTTCCCCCTTTCTCTCTCGCTCCCATTCTTATGTGTGCATCTCCCCCTTTCAGGCAGCTTTCTCATAGCAAATTGTGCCATACTTGTGAATTGTTCTACCCAGATTCTAAACCCCAATAATCCAAACGCTTTTCCGCACCTCTGTTTGTTTCTGGGAAGGACCAGCTCAATGTCCCCTTCACCCTTTCAGGGTTCAACAGGACTGACCCCTGCGAATGTGATGTCCAAATATTTCACCTTTTTTTCACACATGAAAGTATCTTTTGAGACTGTTTCAGCCCCTGCTTACCTTCAGACCAATTTCACAGACTCACAGAAGCCGCTCTTAACTTCCTTCTCTTTCTCCCAGTTAAAACAAGTCATCCACGTAAACTGAATTAGGCGTGATCCTTTCTCCTCTACAAACAACCATTTTTTCTTCCAACGGCTGTCCAAACAACAAAGAGTCTCCGTATATCCCTAGAGGAAGTACTGTGCACTGCTCGAACTGCTGTTTTCCTTCCACTCTCAGGATCATCATTCAAGGCAAACAAGTCTCTACTCCTCTCCTCAAAGGACACGCCCAAAAGGCATCCTTCAGCATCTATCAACAGTAAAACCATATAATGTCTTTATGTGTGGCGAGGGATTCGCCCAAGATGGTATAGGGATCAGGAACCACTGGGAATCTAGGAACACTATCTCATTGATCCTCCCTCAAATCTATTAAAACCAATCTATACTTCCCATCCTCTTTTTTAGTACCTTGGGCTGAAAACCGTTCTGAATTGAACGGTTGACAATCGATAGGTTCCAACAAGTCCTCTGTTTCAATAAGTCTGTCAATCCACTGGTTTCAATCCTGTCCTACTCTCTTACTCAGAGAATATTGTGGAGTCCAAGTTTTTAGTTATCGCCTGGTTGTATCTTGATCTGAATGGGCTGTATTGCCATGCCTCTAACTACCCTTCACCTCCGTGCCCACACACTCTGATGGATATCTTCTCGCTCATATCTTCCGTTGTTTAGCATAACAGCATGCTGAACTTCCCTTCCTTTCTATCCCACAATTTCTATTCCAAAAACATCCAACAAGTCTCTTCCTAAGCAAGTGTCACTTCCCTTAATCCGGAATATACAATATTTCGGTTCCAGTACACATTCATTCAATTCCGAATCTCACCTCTTCCAAAATCTTGACTCTTGGGATTTCCCACTCACCCCAACCACCTTTAAAGGTCTGCTTTGACCTGCATGCTCCCTCTTAACGCGATCGATACAGATGTCGGCGCTTGGCGCCGGTGTCGATCAGGAACAGCCGTTCCTGATGGTCAGGACCACTAACACATTTACCAGTCTGGCTCCCCGCGGGTCCCTCTTGGGGAAGCCGGAACTTCCCTAATCGTATAGGGCATAGCTTCGTTCCTCTGGGGGTTATTGGGACATTCACAGCGAAAATGTCCTCTTTCCCGCATCTGAAGCAAGTTCTACTCTGGGATGGCCGTTGGAATCGACCGCCTTCGATTGCCCCTGCACCTCCTCGCCTAACGGGGGTCCTCCACTCCCTGCTGGGAGATATTTCATCTCTCCACCTTGGCCTCGGATTTGACATCTGGGTCTCCCTGTTTTTCCTAACGTCATTCTTGGCTGCCGTTTTGCACAGCAAGCTACCATCACTGTAGACCTTCTGTTTGGTTTTAACTGAGTCTCGTTCACAAAAACTTGTTTGGGCTGCTTCTCATCAAACTGTCATGCCCAAATCAGTCCATCCCTCTGTCTTCTGGATCTTTTTCTGGATATCTGCCATGCGTTGGGTGACGATTGCATCTTCAGGAGAGTCTCGAAGGCAGGGGTTTCTGGCTCCACTCCGGGAGTACTTGGCTTACCCTTTCACGGACCCGAACACAGAAATCCCCCGGGGACTCATCCTTTCCTTGTGTTATTTCAAATGCTTTGGTCAAGTTTTTTCCCTTGAGGGATGGCCAATTTAATTCCTTCAATGATCATGTGTTTCATATCTCTCATGTGCTCCCTATGAGCATCATCACTGATGTTCCAATTTGGAATTGGCTATGGGGAACTTTGTGTCTGCAGCCACTGCTCCCGTGTTGCCCTGCCATGTCTCCTATCCAGGCAGCCATTGCTGCCCTCACTAAGTGAGGTTCCTCTCTTCGGGGGTGAAAAGGTGTCTCAGAAGATATACATCAGTCTTCTGGTATGTGTGATTCATTGGGCCCCAGAAACAGTTTCCAACTGTTTCCGCCACTTCATGAGCATTCTCATCGAGTTTCGGAAGGGTCTTTTTCAGATCCGTAACTCAGCAGATTTTTATGGGGACAGCCACGAAAACGGTGACTGGATTCCCACTGCGCATTCATGCCATTTGGACTCTTCTCTGATGGAAAGCCGACACGGGATTGGCCGACCTTCCTCCTAGAGGCAAATCCTCTAGTCCTTGTTTAATTGAAGCGTTCCTTCTGAGCCCATGGACTATGCAGGTGGAGGTGGAGCCTGGGGCAACTGAGCGGCAGGGGCGGTGGTGCCGGGACTGCCCAGAGCCGATGCCAGTGGACTCCCATCCAGTCCTCAGTTTCGCTTTCCTCCACCTTGTGAACAAACTGTCCTACTTCTGTTTCTGGTGGAACTGGACCTTCAAAGTGAGCATGATACAATACCTCCACATAGAGTATTTGCTCCTTCATTCCGGTGTTTCACTATATACTCTTTCAACTGAGTTATCCAGTACGTGTTGGTATTCCCTTCGGGATCACCAGTGGTAAGAACCTCAGGTCTACTAGGGGATACTTACGGCACCTATTTTGGCATAGGTAGATCATTTTCTTTTCTCTAGACTCCGAGTGGTAAGCTCATCAGGATGGGCAACGACCCATTGTTGTAGTAGTTGACACCAATGGGGAGTCAGTTCGGTATCAGCCTTCTCGGGGTCTTTTCTATCTCAATACCCGTTCCCTCTTGGAACGTCTCACACTTGCTTGTGTCCCTTTCCCATTCTCCACGCTGCCCGCATCAACAATCTCCAGAGTATCCAACTCAGGGATTTACACTGTCTTCCAGCAGTTGCTGGATTCCCAGAGTTTAAGGACAGTATATCCCTTCTTCTATCCAAAAGGAACAAACTCACCTGATACACCCCTGGTCTTCCTGGAGATGAAAGGAGTGTGGGTGTCCCCACTTCAGGTGATCAACATACTCCCAGAGCGTCAGGCCGGCTTTCTCTTCTCTCTGTTTTCCAAGAGATCCATCTGCTGAGTGCAGTTACCGCGGGATCCAACTGAGACAAGGGAGGGGCTCTTACAATGGGAGGCGGTGGCACCAACATTACCAGTCCCTTTTCCATCCCAGTCAAAATTCCATTGAGTTCCCACAGTTGGGCGCAAATTGTGAGGTGGAAGGCAGATAAAAAACACACCAAAGATTCGTTGAGTCCAAGGAAACAAGGTTTTATCACGTGTCGTGCAGAGACGGTCCCCTCAGGCATTGAAGGAACACAGAGCAAAATTCAGGCAGCATTTTATCCCTCTTACGAGGGCCGTGGCTCACATTCTTTCTGTTTTCAATTAGATACATATATTTCGAAGGTTCATTACTACTTCCTTATCAAGCAAACAGTAAGATGATTATACGGTTTCTGACATCGCGAAGCACTTTACTACAGTTTCCCCATTTTCTATGCCTTTATTTGGCTTTTTTCTCTTGATGCACAAACTGGAAACACTTTCTTATTTAGCAGAAACTACTGAGTTTTGAGACACACTTCCTTATTCAATTCAATGGGCCATCCAACATGGCTTCGGTTCTGCTCACACTATTAACATTCCCAAGTTAAAATGATGTAAAAGCAAGAAATATGTGGTGAGATACGAAAGGCAGAGATAGAACTAGAATGGAGAAAACCGACGCAACCATGCTTGTGTGCCCTGTTAGATCTTGTGGAACCAGAAAACCAAAAATAATTACTTGCTGCATAACCACTTCTCTTACTTCTGGGGAAGGAATGGAAATGGTTTGAACTGACAAATATAAGTGCAAAAATTTTATAAAAGTCTTGACTCCTTGACACAGCACATTTGTGTTGCTTTTCCGGTGAGAATATGGAAATGAGCGTGCCACTCTCTGTTTTTTCCAACTTGCCATTCTGGCCTACAATTTTGATATTTCTTGATAGTCTTTTGTCCAAGTACCAACCAGGCCCAACCAACTCAGCCTCTGAGGTAATTCTGAGGTTAGCCCAGTATCACCTTCTGCTGAGATGTCAGACACAAGGAAATCAGCAAATTAAGGGGAAAAAAATCAGTTGTTAGGGTTGAGCTTGTCAGGATACAACAGTTTTGTAGTCAGTTGCAGTAAGGGTCAAGGCATCTGATTCATTTGCTTCCTCATTAACAAGAGGGGGGCAATGCGCTTTCCACACAATCATTCATTAATAAAAGCATGAAATACAGGCTGATGGAAAGTCTTAAATTGTTATTTTCTTCTGGTAGATCAGCATTGGGGGTTTACAGAGCAAGGTCTTTTCATTCAAGATGAAGGTGTAACCCAGGGAGATCCAGATGAACATCTGGAAAAGGTTAACCTTCAGGATCAATTGTATATTTATTTGTGTCATTATAGTCTATAAAGCTCAGGCTTCAGATAGTTTTAAATTCTCCTTCTTGCTGCTTTTTAAAACATAGATGAATATTCTGGCCAATGATATGACTTATATTCACGTTACAAGGTATGAGTTAAGAGGGCATTAAAACCCAAAGGTGCTTTCTCTTTAAGCTGTTATTTTTAGGAGCAATGTTAGGTTTGGCAAAGGGTTAAAGCATATGGATAAGTTTTGTTATTCATGCATCTTTTAGATGTGTTAGTGGGAATTATTTTGTCTCATTTATTCCTACACACTGAAGCTATATTTTCATATATTGAGAACATAAAATACAGGTCGAAATGTGTATAATCAAGAATAAAATGTAGCTTCCCTCAGAATACTTCCTTAAAAGTTTTCTTCTTTTTTTTCTAGGCTTAATTACAATTAAAGAGTCTCATGACATAGAAGCCAGGCTGAACGAGGTAGAGAAGCTCCTAAAGAATATTATAAATATGCCTTGGAAGGTAAGTAAGAAAAATGATAAATTTCAGTGAAAGTTTGGTCAATGTTGATTTTTTTTCAATCGTTCTATTTTTATTACTTGGGAGACATGAAAAACCTGTGAAGAAATTTTAAAATGTCCATTAAGTTAGTCTTAAGAATTATGGTTGGAAGAGAGCTACAAATAGCTGCATTTTAGCCTAGATAACAGGCTAACACTAAAACTATAGTGTAAACCTTAAAGTAGGCCTTATGGGTTATAGGAAACCTGCCAAGACCTTGTGGTAGACGAATGGAGATCTCAAACCCTTTTCCTCAAAAGACTTTTACATCTTGACCTTCCTCTCTGTCTTCCTAAAGGAGCCTCATTTGGCATCTTCTCTCTGTTCTGCCTTTCTAGGGATGAAAATATCACAAAACAAAGTGAAATGATTTCTCTAGCACTGCTTCATGGCCTATGGTGTCAAGTTGTGTAGCTAGAGCAGGGGTGTCAAACTTGATTTCATTGAGGGCTGCATCAGGGTTGTGTTTGTTTGAATTTGGGGGGCTGGGGTGGGCATGGCCAGAGTGGGTGTGGCCAGCATGACATCACTTTTGCTGGGGGGGTGCCTGTGGTGGCCCAAGCACTCTGCCAGTGAAAATGGGCTCCTGAGTTTCGTTTTCAGCTGTGATGGCCTCCTGCAACCCTCTACCAGCGAAAAGAGAGCTTAAGGAGGGCATGCACGGCCCTCCTGAGCTCTGTTTTTGCTGGCAGAGGCATTGCGGGCCAATCCTTCTCTATTTTCAGGGTAGCCCCTCAGACTAGATCTAAGCACCCCACAGTCCAGATCTGGCCCCCCGTGCCCTGAGTTTGACACCCCGGGCTAGAGGATTCAGCTCTACATGAGACATGCAGCCCTGCAAAGCAAAGTGATGCCCCATTTCTAAGTATCATAGGAGAACAGTTGCCTTCCAACAGCTTCCTTGCTCGGTTTCTACATTATTTTACACTTTCAGAGAAACCATTTCCATCAAAGTGAAGTGGTTGGGGTAAAGCAAAATGCTTTCACTGCAGGTATTGAAATAAGATGCTTTATTTTTCATGAGCAAGATCACTTCACTCCATTCCTTTGAGTTGAAGAGACATAGGAATTTTTTTTATTTTTTTTATTTTGATTTGTCAATCGCTTACAAGATAATAGGTATAAGTATATACATAGTTATGAAGACATGAAATGATATAAGAAAAATAAAAAAATAGAACAATAGGACAGGGACCGTAGGCACGCCCCCTACAGACCTCTTAGAAAGGGTGAAGTCAATAGTAGACAGTCTAAGGTAAAGTTTTTGGGGTTTGGGAAAAAACACCCAGAGTCAGGTAGAGTATTCAGACATTGACCACTCTGTTGCTGAAGTCGTATTTCCTGCAATCAAATTTGGTGTGGTTAACCTTGAGTTTGTATCTATTGTGTGCTCTTGCGTTGTATGGTTGAAGCTGAAGTATTCATTGACAGGTGTCATTGCAATGTATGATTTTATATACCATACTGAGATCAGACCAAAGACGGCGTAATTCAAGGTTTTCTAGATCTAGAATTCAAGTCTGGTGGCACAAGCTATTCTACAACGAGTAGAGGAGTGGAGAACTCTTCTTGTTGAATATTTCTGGACTTTCTCAACTGTGTTAATATCAGATACGTAATGTGGGTTCCAGACTGATGAGCTGTATTCAAGTATTGGTCTAGCAAATGTTTTATATGCTCTAGTAGTATAGTGTGATATTACCAGAAAAAAAGCTACGTAGGATTAGGTTAACAACTCTTAATGCCTTTTTGGCTATGTAGTTATAGTGGGCTCCAGCACTTAGATCATTAGAGATGAGTATTCCAAGATCCTTTTCAATTCCAAGATCCTAGTTAGTGCTGTACAAAACATCTGTTTTGAAGTAAGGGCCAAGCTGCACATCCCAGTTTTACTTTTCATTTACTTATTCTTCAAATTCTATGGGTAATTTTGGAAGGAACCAGAATTTCCCCCTGAACAAGGATAATTTTAGAGAAAATACCATTCATTCTATTTTAAAATAATTTTCCTAGCTGCGGTAGTGAGATAATTTATTGGTGTGGGGGCCTGGCTGAGAGAGATAAACTTCCCTTCCTGTACATTGTGACATCCCACCTCCAAAAAACCCACTCTGCATAAATAAATATCAGAAAGTGAAGCTGTCAATAATTTATTCAGTGTAGTAGAATTGAGTATTGAGTATCCTTGAGTTTAATGAAGTTTCTCCAAGAAAGCTTTGATTAGATCACAGCCTTGAACATCCCATGTATAATATTTTTCCTGTGAGGGATGTAGAGAAACTTGCAGCAGAAACATTTCTGTTTAGGGTAACATTTGAGGATTTATTCATCCTGAATGATGAAAAGACTACCATAGTTAATTTCTGTTAAAATGATTAATATCTGTGACGAGCACAAATTTGTTGTCCAAATTAGAAAACAAGTGGTTCCCAGGGATTTACTCTTAGGAAAAGATAGATAGGATCATAATTCATTCTGGAGGACAAGAATTGCCCAATTCTTCCTCAACTGAATATTTTGGTATCCAGCTTTCCCTCCCCACCTCCTTTTTTCTCTTTTCTGCTTTATACCTAGAGGACTGACTTGCCCTTCTCCCACCTCACAGCTACACCTGCAATTCTCATTCTCCCCCATCCCAGAAGGTCCACAGAGGATCCAATGAACATGCCCTTGTTCCTCAGAGCAAAGAGGTAGAGCAAGGGAACATCAGGAGATGTTTCCAGCTTCCCATCTGAAGGCCATCTAATACCCTAGCCTTGAGGGAAAGGGAAACCACTCCCTTGTTTTATCTCTAAAGGCCTTAGAGTTGAGCACTTCCCAAGGTGTTGTGATTGATTTGAGGAAATACAAATGTTACTCTTCTTCTTGGGAATCGGTGTGCCCTAAGGCCTGTCTTTCCCAACTTATTTCCCCTGCCTTGGCTATTGAATGTTATCAATCTGACTATTTTGCAACTGCCTTTTTGTGATTTTTTTAAGGGCTAGACAATACCCCGTGAATGAATCTTCATGTAGCTGTAGACTAGAAGGCATAATTTCTTAGACTATGAGACTTTTTAGTACATGCACTACTAGAAAGAAGAAATCTAAGAAAGTATTATGAGCCAATTAGAGAAATATTGCATGTGTTGTCCAGGGTTTATATTTCTCAGGTTATTTTAAAGGATTGGAGCTGCTTCACATTCAAGGCATAATTCAATACAGGTCACATAACAATTCTAATTGGGACCAGAAACTTCTTGTTAAGTGATGTGATCATAAGTTGAAAACCACGTGACTGTGCTGTTCAGAAACAGCAGTCCCACAGTTGCCAGTTGAAAATATTAAGGAAGGACCTCATTTTACTGTGACTTCCAACTTCTTGCCAATTTCCCCATAGACTTTGCTGGTGTGAAACTGGCAAGGAGGGTTTCAGATCACAGTCTTGTGACCTTAGGATGCTGCAAACATCATAAATGCATGCCGGTAGCCAAGCATCCGAATTGCAATCACATGAACTGTGAAGATGCTGCAGCGGGTTGTAAGTTTGAAGACTGGTGGTAATTACCACTCATTCAGTGCTGTTACAGCTTCAAACAGTTGCTGAACTAGTGATCATTAAACAAGGATAACCTGTAAAGTATTTTCTGCATGTGAAAGTCCTCCTGATACAAAGACTAGATTAGGTTGTACAGTTGAGAATCAGGTAGCCTTCCCTTTGGAAGAGTCCAAGTATTGTACTTTTTAAGGGAATATCCAAGGCCTGTATTAGGGTAATAAGGAAAAGATGTCGCCAACGTGGGTTGGTTGAGAATTTTAACATAAGAATAATAAAAGAATAGAATAATAATAACTTTATTGTCACTTTGAATATACACTAACTGGCATACTTAAAAATGAAGTTTCATTGCATACAGCTCTCAAAGGGCACCTCCAATATACACTACATGAACATGAATAAATAAATAAATAAATACAAAATTATGTATATACCCACCTATGTTATATGACACAGAAAAACAACACAGTCTAGTTCGGATGTATACATGTACATGGTAAGAAAAACGAATCTTGCGAGTTTACCAGACAGAGGGCATAGGGAACAAAGCTGTTACAGAATCTGGGAGGCCTACTAGAAATACTTTGAAACCTCCTCCCAGAGGGGAGCAACAGAAACAGACCGTGAAGTGGGTGTCTGGGGTCTCGAACAATGCTTTGAGCTCTAAGCACGCAGTGCTTATAAGTGGAATCTTGAATAACGGAAAGTGAGCTTCCTATAATCTTCTTGGCTGTCCTTACCACTCTCTGGATGGACTTTCTATCTGGGGCACTGCTGCCACCAAACCAAACAGTTAAATTCTTGACTGTTTGTGGTTTATGAGTTATTCATAAGATATTCTAGGTGGATAAAACCTAATCACAAGTGGCCTTTTTACTTGGTTTCTGCCAAAACTAAAAATAATCAAAAAGCCACTTAACAATAGCTTACTGCTGAATTTTAGCAGTACAATATAGCTGTTACATATGGTATGATATGCAGATCTATAGATGGTCTACTTTCTGTCAAGCTCATTACCCACTTCAAATTTTCACAATTTTTATATTTGTTGGAACTACAACTTAGAGTGTTCCTAGCTAGTGTGAAGGGCATCATAAGAAGGTTGATCTGCAATCTGTAGAGTTTCAGGCAGAAATCTTTCTTGGTCCTATCTGCAAGCGCTAAGGATTGAACAAAGGAGCTTCTATTTGGACCCGTACAATATGCCTCAAATGTTATTTTACCTCCTCCTGTGATTATAATTGTCTTTGTTAATTTCATTTTTTCAGTATTCCAGATCTGAAGTTGTCCTCACCTTTTTCGAAAGGTCTCCTTTAGATCAAGTGTTAAAAAACGACAACGTCCATAAAATCCAACCAAGTTTCCAGAGTCCAGTTAAAATATCTGGTAAGGTTTAGTGGTTTGCTTTTAAGTTGCATGAGATAATATTAGGAATTGTGATTCATCTCAACACAAAATCAGTATGAACTGGTAGAGTATAAGAATACTTTATGGTGCTTTTTTTTAAATATTCAGTTTTATGAAATTATTCAATCACATGAGATTTTATAATCTCAAAAAAAATTAACTGTTTTCATGCTTACATCCTCTTCCCCCTCCCCCAAATCAAGCAGTATTCATTTTGGGTTTCTATGGACGTTATTAGTGGGATGCTACTTGTGCAGCAGGTATTGCAATAGTAACTGCTGGATTACATTTTTGTCTGCAAAAGGTTTTGATGGCAAGGTAGTCTTCTGCATAAAAAAGAAGGACAAGAATGCCCAGAAAAGACTTTGGATTATTCATTAGACGAACCGGCTATAATTACTCACTTTAAACTTGTTCCCCCTTTGAACATTCTTTTACCACTACAGCCTTAATTATTGATATTGGTTATTAAAATGTAAGAAACTAAACTATACATATCAACATCTTGGAAGCCGAAATGATGTTACATTTCATTGTCGGTCTTCTAGTTTGAAGAAATTGACAGTTTTGTGCAGCTGAAATCTGATTCAGATTTTTGCTGAGGTAACCCCTTGCCCTAGTGAGGTTGAATCAATGATATCACACTTAGGCTGCAGTTTTATATTTGTGTTCTTAGGAATAAATGGCCATAGAATTTGTATGGTTGCGCACATAGGGCAACTCAAACACAGAAAAATGTGCCTCCCTAATTGCTGAGTTCCAGAAAAGAGCAAGAAGAGATAGGGACATACATCTATGTACTAGGGATGGGATACGACAGGGTTAACTACTGGTTCAGGATTTATGAGGCTCGGTGATTTATGATGCGCTTCCCTGCAAGCTGCGAGCCACGCGCCTGTAAATCGTCATCAGCACGCTGCGTGCCGAGAAGCAGCCTTTGAAACAGCCCTCTTTTCCTGCTTTTTTAACTGCAGCTGTGCCTCATTCGGCAGCTGAAGTTGAAAAATCAGGAAATAAAGGTCAGGTAAGAGCCCAGGTGGGCAAAAACATCAGCAGACATAGAATTGGTTCTATGTCTGCTGCTCTTCAGAGCTACCGGTTCTACAGAGGTGGACAGAACCGGTAGAAACCCACCCCTGCTATGTACCCACACAAAGGTTTGTTCACAGAACTACAGCCAGATGTTTGTGAAAGTAGAGACCAATCCGCTCTAGAAAAGGTTGTCAGTAGCAAAGCTGCAGGAGTTTCTGAAATGCCCACCAAACAATATAAAATCTTGCAAGAATCCAAAGTTTAAAAAATCAAAGACAATTGAAAATTGGACTGCCATTTGTCAGAAATGGTGTAGGGTCTCCCGCTTGGGCGGGGGGTTGGACTAGATGACCTACAAGGTCCCTTCCAACTCTGATTATCTATTATCTGTTAAGTGGCTGGTAGAGAAAATGGCTAGATTTTATCACTAATGACAAAAGCATGAGCTTGCAAAAACTCATAAAAGCAGTTAATAACAGTACTGAACAGTACTGAATTTAATTTAACCTGGAAACTATTCATATATTATAATCGTGCATATACATTTCTACCACATCCTAAAGTTGTATCTCTCTTAACATAAAGCTTTATTTATTATAATATGGGCAGGCTTTCTCAGATTACACATAAATACCCATTAATTATTTATTCTGGCAATGATGTTTATCCTATTGACTGCCTTATTTTACTCCTGAATATTGATTTGATTTTCAGAATGGTTTTAAAGTGCTAAATTGATTTTAAAAGTCACCTTTATATGCAGTACTAATCTAATGTTAACTCCTACGCAGTTTTATACAGCTTGCAAATCTCTTTTCTATTACTTTTCTTCTCTTTTATTCTTCTTGACTCTTTTTTGTTCCTTGTTACACTTTCAAGTATCTATAAAATAAAGAAAAAGTAAGAAAACGCAAGCAGTTCCCAACAATCTTTTGAAAGTGATGTCTTTGGGGTTTTGAAGAGTTGGAAGTGACTGAATAATTGTGTACCATCAGCACAAGGGTGACACATACAGCCTTATGCAACATTCCTGACTTGGGCAGCCTCCAGTTATATGTTGACATCTACAATTCTTAGCAGTTGTGACCATTGTCAAGATCTCTGAAATAAATTCTTCCTATTTGAAGGCTTACTTGGTTGGGAAGGCTAGCATAATCTGAAGCACTTTGTGAGCTGAAACATTGAACAGTGTTTTTAGGTCTGTGCATAAAGGAAAATAATGTGTCCTTGATTATTGCAGAATAGAAAGGATAAAATATAAATATATTCATTATATCTATTGATGGCACACTTTGTCTACTATTTTAGGCATACACACAGGTAAGATTTTTTTCCTATTTGTTTTTTTGGCTGTGACTGGAGAAATCAAAAAATGTCCTTTGCTCTCTTTTTGATATGCTGTTGAATTTAGTATATCGCAGGGCAAATGTATCTAGTAGGTTTGCTAGAACAGATGGTATTTAATTTTACAATAGAAGGGTTAGGGAGAACAGGAAAAAAAGGCCTTCCGGTCATATTTTACTCTGGATCTGTTTAGCTTGTTTGCTTGGGCCACTTGCATCATCAGAAGAGCGAAAAGGATGTAATTTTATGTTCAGTTAAAGAAAAGCCTCTCTCCAGCCTGAAAAGGAAGGAGAAGAATAAGGCTGTGACTTTTCTTTTCTTTCCTTCTTGCACTAAATCATGTTTAACTGCATTTCCTGGTGTGGGGAATAGAGGAAACGAAGTTGGAACTGATACAAGAAGCATCTATATGTTTAAGCATTAGATAGGAAGAATACAAAAAGAAAGTTTAGTTATGCCGTACATATTCAGATCATCTAGAAACAGTGAGCAAAAATTTCGGGATTCACAGATAAACATTTCTGATTCTGAAAGTTTTTCTATAATTAGAAAAAAATCTGTATTGTTTTGGTACAAAACCAAACCCTGACATGTAAGATACAATGTTTTTTTCCCATTGGAAAACAGATCCTGAAGGCAGAGAATACTTAGCAAAATTTTGTTCAGTTCAGGAGAACTTTCGCCTCACACCAACTGAATGTTGAAAACTGTTCATGCCCTGATTATTGCTTCCCAAGACAAAACCATTAAAATTAAAAAGTCATAGAGATCCTAGAGAATCACAGAAAAGGTTATAGAATGGAAAAGCTTTGGTGGGGCACCTGTCCTCAATTCCAGAAAGAAAGAAAGAAAGAAAGAAAGAAAGAAAGAAAGAAAGAAAGAAAGAAAGAAAGAAAGAAAGAAAGAGTGTTTGTGTGTATGTGTGCATTCACGTATGTGGACTGTGTTTGTGTATATAATGGGATTTGGAAATTATTAAGGAATACATGCGTTCTGGATTAACATTTATCATACTTCTAGAAAATTATTTCGGAACTTGGAAAAACAAATTCATGATGGAGATTAATACTTTTGTCTATAACATTTCAGAGGGATGCAGTGGCTCAGTGCTAAGACGCTGAGTTTGTCGATCAGAAAGGTCGGCAGTTCGGCGGTTCGAATCCCTAGCACTGGGTAATGGAGTGAGCTCCCATGATTTGTCCCAGCTTCTGCCAACCTAACAGTTTGAAAGCATGTAAAAATGCAAGCAGAAAAATAGGGACCACTCTGGTGGGAAGGCATTCCATGCGCCTTTAGCATTTAGTCATGCTGACCACGGAGACCTCTTTGGACAGCGCTGGCTCTTTGGCTTTGTAACGGAGATGAGCACTGCCCCCTAGAGTCGGGAATGACAAAGACATATGTGTGAAGGGAACCTTTTACCTTATCATGTTTCAGACTGAACATGGGAAAATAACACACTTGTTCTGTGTAGGCCTCAAATTCTAAGGAAATTAAATATTGTTTTAAAATGTATTCAATTAATAATTCAATCACATATCGAAATTGCAGAGGGGTGATCCCTTGATTCTTGGAGGTATGAATATTTTTTTGCTCTCAAACCTTGATAATTCAGTTCATATAAAAGAAACTCTGATGAACTCCCCTCAGTGTTTCAGACATTATGTCACTCCCAAAGAGTGGCACAAGTAAGTTCAGAGCAGATTTGCACAATATTCATCTTGTAGGCTGTGTGGGGCCTTCCAAGCAGCCTTATGCATCCCTGCTATTATTTTCTATCATTGCCAAATTTCACCACTGCCAGAAGAGATCAATTTAATATCTGCTTGCAATAGTAAAAAAAATCCTGCCTAATTTTTTTTGTAGTGACTGCCAACCCCAAGAGACATACTACTGAGTATTTTCCAGGCTTCAGGAACACTGCCAGCTCCAGTGCTGCTTGCCATCAAACTGTATAAACAGGGTTTAGAAGTACAATAGTTTCTTCTTCTCTCTCTCATCCTTCGTTAAAGAATGTCTGTATTATGATTGTATTTTCAAGGATTATGTTTGTGGGTTTTTTTTTAATTGTACAGAAAAGCCACCTTATTATTGTCTTCCTTGGAGGAACTTAACTTCTGAGTAAACATCAGGAAATTGGGATTTCCTGACTGTTTTAATAGCAATCCTATAAATTCCCTAGACCGCACACCCTGAAATAGGAGGCTATACTTACCTTTAAGCATGTACCTTTTTAGAAATATAGTTCAGGTTTGTAATGTTTCGCTTTTCTTTTTCTTCAGAAATCATGCGTTCGAACGGATTTTGTTTAGCTAATACTGAAACAATAGTGATTGATCACAGTATACCAAATGGGAAAGAAAGACACTGTGATGCCGATTCAGCAGAACACTTGTAAGTAATCGTCATCCCTGGATATACACGCTCTCCTGTAGGTATAAAACCACATGTCTTTTTTTCCCCCCATGTTGAGTGTAATTGAGAAACAAAATATTGAACTCCTGATAGGGAGGAGGAAGATAACGTATTGCCACTTCCTTGTATTGTAGTCCAAACAGGATCAGAGGCCAATGCATTCCTTGCAGCTCAGATACGTTCTCAGTCGCCCATCCTTTTCCATTCAAAGGGGTCAGGGAGCTCATCCATTAAAGCTCAAAAGTAGTCTTTATAAACCTGGTAAATACAGGGAGTTCTCAACTTACAACAGTTCACTTAGCGACCGTTCAAAGTTATGACAGCACTGAAAACAGGGACTTATGACCGTTTTTCTCACTTAAGACCATTGCAGTATCCCCATGGTCCCATGATCAAAATTCAGAGGCTTGGCAATTGATTCGTATTTATGACAGTCGCAGCATCCTGGGATGATACGATCCACCATTTGAGACTTTCTGGCAAGCCCAGTCAATGGGAAAGCCAGTTTCACTTAACGACCATGTCACTAACTTAGCGACCACAGCGTAACTGTGGCAAGAAAAATTGTAAAATGGGGCAAAACTCACTTAAATGTCTTGCTTAACAACATAAACGTTGGGCTCAAATTATGGTCGTAAATCAGTGAGACCTCTCGGTGAGACCTCCTTCCATCTTTACAAGCCTCCATTTCAAGGCTTGTTTCCTTTTTCTCCAAAAAATATTTCTAAGTCACTTCTAAGGCATTTTTCCTTGGTTGCTCTGCATTAAATATTGCACTAGTTTTGCTTGTTTCAAAAGCAAAGGTGAATTGGCTCTTCCTTCCCTGCCCACCATCAGACTCCTGTGTGGGGGAATTAGAGACCATGTTACCAATGCAGAATTGGAGCTGCAGTTGCCTGCAGTTATTTTCTCTTCTGTCTCTAGATTATCTTTGTCATGCCTAGAGCTGGTTTTATGGGTTAGTAGCTAGATCAGCTAGATACAATCTTTGTGGATAACACAATGACAGTCTGAGTTGTGTCACAGAAGAATCCTGGGTAATTCTATTGTGGCAGGTGATGAATGTGTCCCTGCCAGAATTTTACAAGAGTTTAAATAGTTGGACTGTACCAAAGCTGCTTTTTTTGGGGGGAGGCAACTGGATTTTCTTATTTTTTCTTTTGAAGACGTTTAGCTTCTCATTCAAGAAACTTCTTCAGCTTTGACAGGATAGTGGGGAGTGGAAGAATTTATCTTCCTTGCACACAGCTGGTCATCTGCATCCTTTCAGAGAGTCCTTGAAGCACTTGGAGGTTTATCAGTATCCTCAGGGTCACCTGTTCCTGCAGTCTGCAATATTTTTCCTATGGAAATCCATCCTACTACTGGATAAGAAAGTCCAGTTGCCTCCTGAAAAAGCACCTTTGGGACAGCCATGACCTGGATGACTGAGAATCTCCACAAACATTTAGAATTTAAAAAACGGAGTCTTGAAGAGGGTGGCAGAATAAGAAAAAATACTAACCACAAAAAAATGTTACTAAGGACCAACATTATGCTAGGTATGTTATATAGCCATAGGCTCACGAATCTGCATGTGTGTGTGTAGCTATTTTAACAGATCCTGTGTCAATTTGTTCAATCGTTTTACATATCCCAAACTATAATAGTGCCATTTCTACTTCTGTGTATTTAATCTAAAGACAGGATTGAATAACATACTAACTATATGTCTCCACACGGATGAACTTTCAAACTTGTGATAGGATCGTGATTTGGTTTTTGATTAAAGAGGAAGCAGATAAACCCAATACAAGTCCTTCAAAAAAAGCTGTTTTTCATTCAGTAGGTGGCAGTCTCTCTCCTTTGTGCCTTTATCTGTATAGAGTATTGTTGCTGCAGTTACGATAGTTTGAAATGATCCACTTGCACATAAAATTCAGGTTATGATCCGTCCATAGTAAAATCACGAGTCAGAAAATGTGCAGATGAACCATTATCCAGTAAACAACCTATCTGAAATACATGAATCGTGAATCTTATGGAAAGCGTTTAAAAAAAAGAGATTTGGGGCAGAGCACACAAATTTATATCCTTTTCATCTACGGTATAAACCTCAGCCACCCACGACTGAAATGGAGACCAGTTTACTGCACCCCGTGTTCTCTCTGACATGTTTTTATTTGAAAAATATTTAAAATACCGTTCTATAAAAATACAACCACCCATACTCGCTTCAACAGCACATATACTAAAATTGGAATGATACAGAGAAGATTAGCATGGCCCCTGCTCAAGGTTGTTAAAAAAGATATCAAAGTTTCCAGAAAAACTGGTTATGGAGGGCTTCTGTCGTTCAACAAGTCCAGGTCAACAGGCTATTTAGTAACCAGTTTGTGATACCAACCTGGGCATTTGCGAGGCATGATCCATCGAGAACAAGTTAACCAAGTTGTTACTATGGCTGATATACCATTGTCAAGAAGCTTTGTATTTGAATAAATTTACCCTGGAATAAAACCACATCTCTGGTGCAGTATTTGTATTTCAATGCTGCAAAAGTCAATGATCAAAGAAATGCCATCTTTATTTTCAGAAATTAAAAAAAAAGTTAAAAATTTCATTGAGTTCTGCCAAGCACAAAGGTCTTCAAAGCAGCTGCCAAAAGCTTTTTAGAGTGAAATGGGCTTCAGATGTATCACTCATTGCTCAAGTGCTTTCTAGCTAACTTCTTTCCTTCATTCTTCACTCTAGTTTATAATACAATGGAGCCTCCTAATGTATAAATAAACCCTTGTCATAATGATCTGTAAATTAAAATGCATGTACTCAGAATAAAATATTTCTTTTTGATTCATCGGTTGCATCATTTGAAGAAACACTTGCAGATTGCAAAATTGTGGCTTGTGAGTGGCTTAAAAATAGTGAGTTACCATGTGAAATATAGTGCAATTGTGAAACAACTTGAGCAAAAATTAATTTTTTTAAAATTAATGTTTTTAAAATTAATTTTAAGTTACCTAAACTCCATTTTCAGAAGATGATGGCTGCAAATAAAAGGTAACAGGAAATCAGAGTTGGATGGTTATCTTGTCCAACTCCCAGCCCAACACCATTTCTTTTTTTTTTTTAATAAATTTTATTTGGGTTTTCACAAAAAAACCATAATACAAATAAAACATCTTTTTTTGAAAATAGCATGGTCTCGGGTTATCACTTCTTCATACAGACACAAACTCCATTTCATGCTTATCTTTTCCATATCTTATTACTGTTTTACATTTTTGACATAGTTTTTCCCCTCCTTTGATTTTCTCGACTTTATTTTTTTAATTATATCACAATTCAAATCATTGTATTTGTACTTTTGTTTGTCCTGTTTCAATTTTATATTATCTTTTCTCATTAAACAAATTTCCCCTGTAGTTACTAATTGGAGTATGACACTTTATATCTTTTAATTTTATCCATTCAACTCTTATTTAGGCTTTAATTTATGCCTTTAAAATTATAACATTCAATATAATACATAACTTCCAATCAAATTCTGCTTGGTACATTCTTAAAATACTATGTTCGTAAAAAATTATATATATATGACAATAGTAAATAAAACACTCATTCCATTCCAATTCAATTCTATCATTAATATTAGTTAGAATAACCATCTTTAACATTTCTTTTCAATTGAATATCATACTTCCTTGTGAGCACTTATAAACTTTCATAATTAATTCTTTTTTTCCCCATATTTCTCTCCACTTATATTTTATTAAAATCATTAATAATAATTAAAATGTTCCATCCTTCCTAATTTCATTCTCTCATTCAGTTTATTTCATTTATTTATTAACAAACATTCCCTGCATTACAATAAAATATTATCCATCATTTAAGCCATATTTTCTAAAATTATTTGTTTGTAATAGAACAATACTATTAAATATACTTTTGCAGAATCCCTTTTACAATTAAATTTTCACACCATTATCTCTAAACAGGTTTATACTTTCAATCCTTATAACTTTTCCCTGTTTCTCTATATCTTGTTTCTGTCTTTTATAACTTCTTTTTCCTTTCCTTCTTCTCCATCTTCTTTCTCCTCCCTTTTTTACCCCTTGTCTCTCTACTTCTAATTCTCTCTTCTGTAATCCTCTCTTCTGTTGCTTCCTAATATTGTAATTATTTTTCAAACTATTCTCTCTTTTTTTGTTGTTTTTTCAAATTTGTGAGTGACTTAAAAATAGTGCGTTACCATGAGAATATAGTGTCAATAGTGAAATAACTTGACAATATTCCAAGCAGTTGTTACCTAAACTCCATTTTCAGAGGATCATGGTTGCAAATACAGATAGCAGGTAACCAGAGTTGGAAGATCATCTAGTCCAACCCTCTGCCCAAGCGGGAGACCTACACCATTTCTGACAGATGGCAGTCCAATCTCTTCTTGAAAGTCTCAAGTGATGATGCTCCCACAACTTCCGAAGGCAAGCTGCTCCATTGGTTGATTGTTCTCACTGTCAGAAAGTTTCTCCTCATTTCCAGGTTAAATTCTTCCTTGTTCAGTTTCTATCCATTATACCTTGTCTGGCCTTCAGGTGCTTTGGAAAATAGCTTCACCCCTTCCTCAAATATTGGAAGACTGCTATCATGTCTCCCTGGTCCTTTCTTTACTAGACTAGCCAAGCCCAGTTTCTGCAACTGTTCATTGTATGTTTTAGCCTCCTATCATCCTAGTTGCTCTTCTCTGTACTTTTTCTAGGAGTCTCAACATTTTTTTATAATGTGGTGAACAAAACTGGATGCAGTACTTCTAGATGTGACTAACTGGCTCTGATGAATGTCAGAGTAGAGCAGACCCTTTATTGGTTGCATCTCTTCCTTGAAGAACAGAGTTTTAAAAAGGAAAACTTCTGGTTTCAAATGTATCACTGTTATTGCTTTTCAATTATTTATTCTAGGATTTTGCAAGTTGGCATAGTGCTTGGTGTTTGTACCATGGGAAGAGGAATCAGGTGGTATGGTACCGTGTTTCTCCAACAATATGGCCTCCACCAATAGGAAGGCCCAGCATGATTTCTAGGCATGAGGTGGAATTAATCCCCTCCCCCAAATTTAGGCCTATTTAAATCATGCGTTTCCCTGCCATTTCTCACATCGTTCGTTAGAACTACACAAGTGAAGAGAAATGGGTGGGGGAGGGGCGGGGGGGAGGGGGAGAAAACTTGCCTTTAGGAGTGCCCTGCAGGTAGCCTAAGCTAGAATACCCAATAGCCGATAGAAGCTCCCCGAAGGCAGAGTCCCCAGCCGCTTCAGGGTGTGGCGTGGCTGCCCATGTCCCTTGCCTTTAGGCAGTCTCTTTCAAGCGATGGAATCTCCCTAAGTGCAGTCACCAGCCACTTCGATCGGCCAGTAGAAGCGGCCTCGGGGCAAGCGCACACACACACACACATTTCCCTTGCTGTGAGGCTGCTTCTACCGGCCAATTGAAGTGGCTGGTGACTGCATTTGGGGAGCTTCCATCACCCGAAAGAGACTGCCTAAAGGCGAGGTGACACGGGCAGATACACTTTGCCCCAAAGTGGCTGGGGACTCTGCCTTCAAGAGAGCTTTCGTCTGCCAAAGAAGCAGGCTTGCGGCAAGGGAGTGTGTGTGTGTGTGTGTGTGTGTGCTCTCACCCCGAGGCCGCTTCTACCGACCGATCGAAGTGGCTGGTGACTGCACTTGGGGAACTTCCATTGCCCAAAAGAGACTGCCTAAAGGCGAGGGACACAGGCAGCCACGCCATGCCCTGAAGCAGCTGAGGACTCTGCCTTCGGGGAGCTTTTGTCGCCTGATAGAAGTGGCCTCACGGCGAGTACGTTGCCGTTATGGGCCGCTCTAGGTGGGGGAGGAAATTAAGTCACCCCCGAAAAGATGGCCTAGCCATTTTTTCAGGGGTCAAAAAAACATAAGACCCGGCCTCATTTTGTGAGAAACACGGTAATTACAAATGCCAAATCTTGACTTGAAAGAACATGTTTAAGGAATCTCTGATTAAATGGAGCCCTAGATTTAGTTATGTTCTTGTAGCTGTTTGTTGATTAGATCTATGATCATCTTACAGATCCATTTAGTCTCTTTTAAGGAAGAGCCCACTCTGCCACTTCAAATTGGGATCCTTACACATAAATCTTTTGAAAGAGATAGAAAGAATGGCATTATTCAAACCAGGCAGAAACAAGGTGCAGAGCAGACAGCAAAGGTCAGGCAAGTTTATTTGCATTCAAGATCAAGGTGTCCAAATCCCATAGGCCAGCAGTATCCATACAGGTACTCTTGTAGATTGCTCAGACTGGAAAATCTTTTTGAAAAGACAGATAAATTTGACCAGTCGTGTGAATTCCCCAAATTCTGGCTGGGCTAATGACTTATAGTCAGAGGTGGGATTCTACCAGTTTGAACCTATTCACTGGAACTGGTTGTTAACATTCTAAGGAGTTTGGAGAACCGGTTGTTAGAAATGACTGGCCTAATCCTGTAAGGAAGGCAGGAAGGAAACATTCTGGTGTTGCTTACAGAAACTGCCTCTCCGTTAACCCTTATTACATTCTTGGCAGGAATAGACTTCCTGTCTCAGGAATGTCTCTGGAGTTTTTTTCCCCTCTTTTGCTGGTATTTTGTTTGTGTGGAATGACCATACAAAGTTACAATGGCACTGAAAAAAGTTACTTATGACCATTTCTCACACTTACAACTGTTGTAGCACCCCCACAGTCACGAGAGGCCAGGCGAGGAGATGCGTGCCTCGATGTGAGTGATGTTGAGTTGGCCACGCCCAGCCAGTAACATGGTCACCAAGCCATGCCCACCAACTAAGCCACGCCCACAGAACTGATTGTTAAAAAATTTGAATCCCACCCCTGCTTATAGTGTCCACCTCAGACTATTATTTTGGTGGTGGTGGTGTTACAATGTAGAAAATATAAACCCATGTCTCCTTTTGTGTCAGTATCTTCTTTATTGTATGTCCAAGTATGAATGACAGTTCTTTGTTTTGTCCATTTTTAGGTTTGAAAATGTTAGTGAATTTACCTCTGAGATGCAGGACACTGATGACCCAACAGCTTATGTCACCAACTTGTCATACTATCATCTGGTTCCATTTGAAACAGATATTTTGGACTAAGACTGTAAAACAGACTTCACGGCTGACATCAGGCAATTGTCTTTTATTGGGCATTCAGTGCTCCCCCCCCATCTTTTGCACTGATGATGCTTGTTATAGGTATATGACACAAGACAGAAAAGGATTCCTACAAATGTAATCTTGAAGGCTGATATCATTGTTTGATTCTTCACTGTGGCTTCCTGGGTCAACTTGCAAGGATGCTTTTCTCCTCTCATGGGCAAAGAAGTTTTTATATGGCCAAAAAGAATGAAAGAAGGACATCAAAAGCTAAGTTGATTCAAAGAATAAGTGATGCACTGATAAAACTTTGATGATACCAAAATGGAAACAAAGCATCAGCGGTACCAATAGCTACAGTGAATTTTGAAAAGAAACTTCATGTTCTTCCTCGGTCAAGCTGTCTCCAATCCCACTTCAATCCCATTTTGAACCTCTTTTTAATTGAAAGATTCATTATGATCAGACACTAGAGGATTTTTATTTTCATTTCTGATGACGGCTTGCAAGAAATGTCCAGTAGTTTGTTTACAGGGAAGTATTCCAGAGTAGGTGATGCCTTATGTAATGTGTGCCTACAAGAAATAAGCTCATGAATTGACTGCTTAGTTTAATTTAATTTGAAACCAAGGATTTTAATCTGTTGAGTAACTATCATTTTCTCCTGAAATAAATAATAATAATGAAACAAAAGAGTAAATAAGCAAGTTGTAGCTCAAAGATAAAGGGAAATGTTGATGAGTTTTAAGTGAACCATCTAAACTTTTGGTTTTTTTTCCCAGGAATTCTCCATGATTTTTTTTTTCTACAATAGGAACATTTTGCAATGCTCAGTATTAATGTTTACACAGGTGGGGTACATTTCTTCCTGTCACTTAACTTTTCATTGACTAGAACAAATAACTTGCCAAAAGTATGATTTCCGTGGTGAGTAATCTGCAGCACTGCTCTCTTAAATATAAATAACAACAAAGGAATATGGAGTGGAATTCACAGTTTGGTGGGATGGATTCATGTTATCAAACAGCTTTAATGTTATGAATTATGTGCCGCAAAAACACTGCTTTCTGTGGCACATCACTGGCATGTGCAGTATGAGCTTCAGCCCAGAGAAAAATCTGATCTTGCATTAGGTGATTTTACAGCAGCAAAGCTTAAACATTTGTGAAAGGAGAGAATATTTTCTTCCACTAATAATAGAACTGCAAGCTATTGTTCATACCCCTCAAATAGCAATAAGCTTATTACTGCTATCATTATTTGAAAATTACCTCACTGTTCTGTTTAAGGACCAGCCTTCCTCCCCAGCTCATCTTGTGTGATAAGTAAAAGTAAAGGAGTTCCTTTTTACTGTTAGTCATTGCTGACTATAGGGAGTGGTGCTCATCTCCGTTTCGAGGCCATTGAGTCAGCGCTGTCCAAAGATGTATCCGTGGTCCTGTGGTCAGCATGACATCTTATAGCGCTGAGCAGTCAAGACACTGAGCTTGTCGGCAAGCACTGTGTGACGGGGTGAGCTCCCATTCTTGTCCCAGCTCCTGCCAACCTAGCAGTTTGAAAGCATGCAAACGTGAGTAGATAAATAGGTGTCACTTCAGTGGGAAAGTAATAGCATCTTTTATGATAAGCGAACAAGAACTTCTTTTCCTGTAATAATAGCATAGGACCATGGTGGCAAACTATGGCATGAGTGCCACAGGTAGCAAGCAGAGCCCTCTCTCTGGGCATGCGTGCCATTGCCCCAGCTCAGCTCCACCGTGCATGCACATGCTCTTCCCGCCTACCAGCTGGCCTTTGGGTCTTGGCCGCGCATGTGCAGGGACCCGGGGTGCATGCACGGGGGACATCCTTGCATTTTGGGTATGTGCACGTGGACACTTTGGGCACTCGGGGTCCAAAAGGTTCGCCTTCACTGGCATAGGAGATTGATGACCTACAGTACCAAAACATTGACATGCAGCCTATACTGAACTTCTGTACTCATTTGTTAAGAATACAAGCACTCCCCCAAAGCATGATCCTTGTCGTTCTTACACCTTCCTTTCAGGTGGCCATAAGCCGGAAGAAGAGAATATACAATTCTCCATGAAAGAGGTATGGCAGAAGTAAAATCCATGGAGCTAAGGCCACAAATGAGACATAGATCGAGAAAAGAGAATTGATTCTCCCATGAAAATACAACAGCCAAAATGGAGCTTAAACTGCTGAGTGTTGTTGCTTTAACATTGATTTGAGATAGAGCCACAGGGTAGCATTCAACCACATAGTGATTGAATTATTTACAAGAGGCCCATCTGCAGGTGTTTCAGTCATCACTTCCTTTGTCAGGATGTTCTGGAATTGTTCTGTATTTTAGAGTTAGGTTACAGTGAATTATTGATGCCAAGCTGTAGTTTACAAGGATTGGAAAATGACAGTGAAGGTAGTATTAAACCAACAAATGCTTGCAATGTTGATTAATATCCATAATGTAATGGAAATCAGTATATTCTATTAATTAATTCTGTTTTCCCTCTCTTGGCTGGGAAGCATATGGTACATCTTCCTCATCGCTAAAGCTTTTCAGAATCTTTTGTATAATAACTGTAAAGCAACATTTGCAATTGTAAATATTAATAAGTTATTGAAAAACCTAACAAAATATGTTTCCATTATATTTTAATGAAATAAAAGTATTACTCATAATAATGAGTAAAAAATAATGAATTTTTTTTTAATTGCACAAAAGGAGCTCACTGGTTGGCCTTTTTTATATAGTTTCACTTTCGGTTAGTGTTGCCTATAAATCTCATCATTTCTAGAACTCTGGGATTATGGGATTGTAATCCAGTACTATCTGGGAGCACAAAGTCAACACAGGTATTCTTGCATTTTTCTACTGTGTTTGTCACAGGATGGTGAGTTATGAATCCTAAAATGAATTCAGGTAATAGTTACCTTAGCCTTCCTTTCAAAAGTCAAGGTGATATACATCTCATACTTATGCAGCCAAGAACTTAAAATCGTGCTATAAACCCTTTTAATTGACTAAGAACTAGAAGTCGATTTCTTTCTACGCTACCTGTGATGGAACTTGCACAGGTAGTCTTATCCAAAAGCTAAGTAAGAGCTAGCCCTGGTTGCTACTTTAATAGAACACCTCCAGGGAATAATTGCACTCTAAATTAGAATAACTTAACGACAAATCACCTACTATCAAAAAAACCAGCATAAGTATATCCTGAAGATAGGGTTGACTTATTTTTTAATGTGATTTGGGAGAAAATGTGTAAAATATTCTTCTTCAGAATCCAACATTTTTTCTTTTCAATTAATTTAGATGAAAGAAGCTTTTTGCAAAATAAAAACAATACAAATGTAAAGAACAAACAAAAAGAAAAGTAATAACTAGAACATAAATGAAACAAAAAAGAGAGATATAAAGAATTAGAGAAGAGAAAGGGGAAAAAAGTTATACATGTGTGTTCCGATGTTCTTTATAGCAGTTAAAAACATTTATATTTTACTCTTCTTCTCTGAGTTTACTGTTTAATTTTCTTCTTTATGGTCTATACTTTCTAATCATTCTTCCATTATGGGTATTTTAGAATTTTTCATTTTTGTGCATATAATAATTTCACTCCAGTTACAAAAACCTAATTGTCCTTAAGTCTTTTCTAGTTGCCTATCCATTAGTCCCAGAAAGAAAAGTTTTGGTTTCAGTTGAAAATAAATCTTTAACATTCTTTCTATCACTGTGTGTATTTGAATCCAAAATTTTCTATTGTTTTTAATAAGCATGAAAAAATAACCCTTCATGTTTTCTACATTTCCAACATAAATTTGAAATAACTTTATAGATTCTACAACATTTTTCTGGTATCATATACACCAAAGGTATACCATTTTGTAGAAATTCTCTTTTAAATTACAACATAATGTGAATTTCAGGCCTTTTAGCTGCATAGGAGGCATGATGGCACAATGGTTAGAATGCAGTATTGCAGGCTAATTCTGCCTACTGCCAGCAATTTGATTCTCACCAGCTCACGGTTGACGCAGCCCTACATCTTTCTGAGGTCGGTAAAGTGAGGACCCAGATTGCTGAGGTCAATATGCTGACTCTGTAAACCACTAAGAGAGCTCTGTAAAGCACCATGACGTGGTATATAAATCTAAGTGCTATTGCTATATCTTCCCATTGATTCATCTGTATATTGTAACCAAAGTTCTTAGCCCATTTTATCCTGCACCTTTAACTTGTTATTCTGTTTCAAATTTCAGTAGAAGTAAAAATTGTATATTTAAACAATTATACGTTCATCATTTGCACATAATTCCATCTCAAATTCTATCTTGTATTGTTCAGGTCCTAATGTTCTTTTGTCTAATTAAAATCTTTTTCTCAGTTGCATATAAGAAAATTATTGGAAACCAAACCCCTCTGCAATCAGTTGATATTTAGACTTCATCCTATATTCTTCATGTTCTTGTTCAGACAACTTCCGATAGGTCAACCGTTTCTCTTGGCTGAGTCTTTCCTATGAAGTGCTTCTTGTGCTGAGATTCACAAAGGTATTCCAGCACCTTGTCTGAGTACTGCGATACTCACTACATACTACAGTTGTCTTGCTTACAGCTGTCCACCCCACGGCCCCACTTAATTTAATTAGTCAATTAGTACGGTAAAAAGTAAATTAATTCCCAAGAGAAAATAGTAATGCCTGGTCCTAATGCTAAATAATGCTACCTTCAGTAAAACAGCCTGGGAATTGTGGAGTTCTTGGGAGATTAAAGAAATTTCTTTCTATAGAGAAGTAGCTGATAAGAAACTTCTGTTACCAGTCATTTATATACATAACAATTTATTGCTGCCCAATGCATTTTGTAGCTCAGTTCTTCTTGAGCAAACGATCAAAAGGCAATGGTTCAATGAATTTCAGCAAAGAAGAATGATAAAGAAGATGCTTTTCATGAGAAGAGTAGCAAATAGTTTTTTTATCTTGTCATGCACCGTTCAGAGTTGCTGTTTTGGTGAGATAGGCAGCCCAAAACAATTGATTAATAAGTAAGATAAATAAATAAAAAATTGCCTCTGAACAAGTACAGGTAGTTCTCGACTTATGACCACAATTAAGCCCAGGATTTATGTTGCTAAATGAGAAATTTGTTGAGCAAGTTTCACCCCATTTTATGACTTTTCTTGCCACTTTTGTTATGCAAATCACTGCAGTTGTGAAATTAGTAACCCAGTTGTTAAGTGAACTTGGTTTTCCCCATTGACTTTGCTTGTCAGAAAGTCACAAAAGGAGATCACATAACCTTGAGACCCAGCAACCGTCATAAATATGAACCAGTGGTCAAGCATCCAAATATAAATACGTGACCATGGGGATGCCACAACAGTCATAAGTGTGAAAAATGGTCATAAATCACTTTTCAGTGCCATTATACCTTCAAATGGACACTAAATGAATTGTTGTAAGTCGAAGACTGCCTGTAATGTAGTTCTGAATGCAGACATAAATTTGATACCATTATCTTATTTTTATTTCTAAAAAACGATTCACTGTATCTCATTCCTGCATTCAGCGCCTCTTGCTTTTCCCAGTATGCTCTCTTCTGGCATTAAACCTTAAATATATGGATAATTAGCATATTTCATTCCACTATGTTTTAGCTGTACATGCTAGCCAAATATTTTGTGACTTGCTGGATTCTGAAATTAGGGACTAAGAGTCCACAAGATTTGCCATTTTTACAGGATGGGGGTGGGAAATGTCTCATTAATCTATGTCAGTCATTTTATTAAAAATTAATTTTATACAGAATGCCAGATTTACTTTGTTTATTTTTTGGGACAACAATTTGGATATAATTAATCAATATGCATTTGGGGGAAGACTTGGTGGAGAATGAATAATATTATTCTAGTGGAATAATAATATTTTTGAAACAAAAGGAAATGTTCACACAGCAAATAAACAAGACATGGAAAGCTGCATAATGGAATGGCAAGAAGATGTAATAACCTTTGAAACAAAATTTTAAAAATGAACTTTGAAGACTGTTTATCATCTGTTATCACTAAATAGGATTGTATAAGTGGATTTGAATTGACAGAATGATCCGATTCATATTGCTCATTAAGTTTGGCTTTCCATATTAATTTGATTCAGACTGCCAAGTTAAATCTCCATTTGACTGGAAATGGGGATCAGAAAGCTTAAAAGAAAGACTTATGGTACATGGGCAAAAGGCCATCAAATTGACAGTCTGATTTGGGAACAATTGAATAATTTGATGTGATCCAACAATCTGATTTAGACATTCAATTCAGAGATTCAGTTGAATCACCTTCAATTCAAAACTCCAAACTGAGTCTATTGCGTTATTAAAAAAACGTTTCAGATCCTGAAGTATTAATCTTGGTAATAAAAAGTAGGCGGGGTAAATCCATTCAAGTTTCTTTGTAGCTGATCTTCTATTTGAAATACATCTGGCATATGTGTATTTTTTTTTTTTGTTTCAGCAAAATAATTATTTCTCTACCCTACCTTTGTGCTCAAGATCAGCCAAGTACATTGGCTGCCGAGCTTATTTTAAAAGGTTTTCTGTGGATGAAGCCAGCAAAGTAATAGTCAAATCACTCTATAAAATTGGCCACTATATTTGAGTTATCACAATAACTCTTTTCTTGCTCATGTTAAAATTCTACATTTTTTGTAATCATGGTCTCTCCTGTTTTGTCATTTCATGCAAGACTTTTAAATACTACCCCATTCCCACCCCCTGGTCATTTTCCATTTTAAAAAGTCGAATGCATTTCCTTTACAGTGTACATAAATCAATATAATTCCCTGCACTTGGCAGTTTGACATAACTTTGCAAGTGGATGCATATTAATCCTTGACATCGTATTTTTAAATTGATATCTTTGCCTTCTGTTTCCAAGAAATTTCTTAAAAGATGAAACAAGCTATGGCGGACAATGTGATTGCATTTAGCTGAGATTGTAGAAAGACTGCAGAGAAGAACAACAAAGATGCTTAGGGGACTGGAGGCTAAAACATATGAAGAATGGTGGCAGGAATTGGATATGTCTAGTTGAATGAAAAAAAGGACTAAGGATGACAAGATAGCAGTCTTCCAAATTTTAAGGAGCTGCCACAAAGAAGAGGGAGTCAAGCTATTCTACAAAGCAAGGGTCCCCATTCTTTTGGACCTCAGGGACCACCAAATTCATAATTTTAAATCCTGCAGACCACAGATCCTGGAAAAATCCCCCAAAAAGTCTGCAGGAAAATCCCCCACCCCATTTTCCCACCTTTATTCTTTATTTGGGATCGCAGGATACTGTCTCCAGCTCCATTCTCGGGGAGTGGGGGGAGAAAGAGAGACTTTTGGCTTCATGCAAGAAAAACAGCAGAAGTCTGTCTTTCTCTCCCCCAAACTCCACCAGAAATTAGTCTTTGTGAGACTTGTCATGCTGGCACAGCCTCTTGGGACAGGATGCCTTGCAGGATCCCAAAGACTCATTTCTGGCAGAGTTTGGGGGAGAGAAAGACAGACTTCTGCTGCTTTCCTTGCGTATAGCCAAAAGCAGAAGAAAGAAGCAGCCTGATGGCCAGGCCAGACGTGTAGGATGAATGGGGCAAGTTCCCCCTTCCACCTTTTCCCCCCCTCCCCTTACTATCTCGTTTTGTTCGCAATGCAAGCGATGCAAACCTTGTGTTCCCACAGGCCATGTGGGTAGCACAGCCTTGTGTACCCGGGCAGCCTGCATTAATTGCTTTGGAAGTGACATTACTCTGCCAACCACCAAAATTTTCTTGCGGACCACCAGTGGTCCCTGGCCCACTGGTTGGTGACCACTGCTACAAAGCACCTGAAGGTAGGACAAGAAGCAATGGATGGAAACAAATCAAGGAGGGAAGCTAACTAAGAACTAAGGAGAAATTTCCTGACATTGAAAACAATCAGTGGAACTACTTGCCTTTAGAAGTTGTGGGTTCTCAAGGGTTACGAATAGACCAGTGGGCATATCTCCAAGTACAAAATAGATACAGACAGGATAAGAAAGATTTTGGAATTTATAGTAAACCACAACAATTAGATAAAATCTTATTTGGTCCAGATTTAAAAAATATAACAAAAATTTATAATTACCTATAAGAGATAGAACTATAGGAGGAAGTATTCAAAGGTAATATGATAGCTTGGAATAGAAATATAGGACGCAGCATTACTTTAATAGACTGCGAAAAGATTTGGATCAGAAATAATAAAATTACAAAATTGGCAACATACAAAGAAAATGCCTATAAAATGTTCTATAGATGGCTTCTCCCTCCTTCGAGGCTAGCGAAGATGTTCCCCAACATGAATCCGAATTGCTGGAAGTGCAAAAAGAAACATGGAACATTCTGCCACATGTGGTGGTCCTGTACTGAAGCCCAAAGATATTGGCGGAGAATTAAAAAAATGGTCTGAAAAAATTATGACTGAACAGATTAAACTTAAACCAGAATTATTCTTACTAGGGATTCCCCAAAAACCCCAATTATATCATATTACACATACACACGGCAGCTAGACTGGCCTTTGCACAATGTTAGAAACAATCTTATATTCCAACAGGGAAAATGACTATTCAGAAAATAGTAAGTTGTGCAGAAATGGATAAATTGACCCTGGCACTTAGAGACAAAGAATCATCAGAATATTATCAGAGTTGGAACTGTTGGTATGATTGGATAGTACGAAGATAGATAATATAATAATAAACAATAAGCTGTAAAGGAGGCTAAACTATAACTATGGTAACTATATACTCGCATTAAGCTTTAATTGTAAATATGACAATAATGATACAAATAAGGAACCACAAACTGTTGATAATGGAACTGTCTTTTATTAGTTTTTCTTATTTTTCTTTATTTTTCTATGTTGTGTATGTGTTTGTTCATTTATTTTAATTGTAAAATCAATAAAGTTCATTTAAAAAACAAAAAAGAAAAGTTGTGGGTTCTCCAACACTGGAGGTTTTAAAGAAAAGATTGGACAAACATTTGTCTGAAATGTTTCAGGGCTGGAATAGAAGACCTCCAAGGTCCCTTTCAACTCTGCTATTCTGGATGACAGAGTGAAATTGTAGTTTCCTGGATACAAACAATCTGCTTTTGCTTCATTGAAATGGCCCTAGTATGGAAGCAGTGCCATCATCACCACTGCCACCTCACAGCGTATGTTTCCTCTGAAAACAAAATGGTATCAGCAAAAGCCATTTCTAGATTATGAATCATTGGCTCCCTACGGGAACTGAGTTACAGGCACAGCTGCCTGTAACGAACGTATTTTCCATCTAGGGTTGCCAAATAATTCCTACCGTGTGCACACTCACATGTTCCTGTCCGTAAAAGAAAAACCATCAGGAGGATGTCAACTTCCTTTTCCTGCTTTTCCTTTGTACTCAGTTATGGAATTCCATCTGACCAACAAAGGAATAAATTGAGATTAATGGTTCCAAGTCGTTAGAAAACATTGGGTAACCCATGTCTTCTGCTTTACAAGGGGCCGTTCTCAATTGGCAATTCAATTTCTGGCTTTGCATCTATCTGTCCACCTATCAATTTCATTCCATTTTTTTATTCTTCAAGGAACTATTGCTTCCTATTGTTAGCTGCTACCATAGATGATGCATGTTCTCTTTGGTGTTACTGTCTTAAGTGGAAATTACATTTTTTCTTAATTTTAGAATATTTCTGAAGGCTGTAATTTCTTTGATCAAGCTCTTCCGGTTTCCACTTTGTGTTGTGGGTAGGGATGGAAATAAAGTTCTCTCCGCTGTGATTGTTAGAGGAATACAACATCAATATTGCTGCTCTTTATTTTTGTAATACGCTTACTCCTTAAGTAAAAGGAAGGTATTTAAGGAACTGCCTTACACTAAGGAGACTATAACCCGCCTCACTCGTTACAGCCTTCTTTGAATCCTATTGGCCAAAGAATTTAGGCTGGTGGGGTCCACAAGATGAACCTTTTCTGCTGTGGCCTCCACCCTCTGAAATATTTTCTCACCAGAGGTGAGATCTACCTGCACACTCCTGGCCTTCTGGATTAATCCAAAAATTTGTCTCTGCCCCTCAGCCTAGGATCCTGACAGAGGCCTCTTCCATGGGGGTTGGCTGACAGGATAGAGAAGATTCTGACCCCCAGGCTGCCCACCATCTTTGTTTTTAATTTTAATTTTTAACTTTTTATTCCATTCTAATTGTTTTGTGCTTTTTAAACTTTTTTTATATTGTAAGCTGCCCAGAGTTGCTATATTACTGAGCTGCGTGGCCTAGAAAGCCAATAAATAAGTAATGAAAGGGAGAAGAAGTTGGGAAAATAAATATGATCTGAACGTTGCAGTTTGAGTAAAAGGAAAGGATCCAGAGGAGAAGTAGGTGAAGATTCACTTCCCAGGACTTCCCTCAGCTTCTGTTGTTCATGATCTATGTGATTGCTTAATGACTCACAACTAGGAGAGCTGGGATTGTGATCATGGAGCAAAGCAGTTATGTGGGTGTCTTGCTTAACAACGGCTTCACTCACAACATAAATTCTAGTCCCAATTGCTGTCATAAGTTGAGGACTACCTGTTCTTGTACTTTCCTTTCTTACTGAGGCCAGACTTTATTGCCTAGTTAAGTGGATAATTCTCTGGGGTTTCCGTTCATTAAAAGCGACAGGAGAACAGAATATTTCACAGATGAACTGGAATAGCAGCTAAAATGGTGACCCTATTTCCCTTCATTCCGTAGAAGTTGTTTAAATGGAGATCTATAATTCTACACTTAAAGAAACACATCGTCTTTCAATATAATTGAAATTCCTACAGTAGGGAAACCCCTGATCCTGGATACACAAAGTGTGCCTTTTAGCTATGCATTAGCACTGTGCAGTGTTTTGGGTTCCAAGACAAACAGTTGCACTGGAACATAATGGGGATGGACATGTAAGGCCATCCTTCAATACTGTCTTTTTTTTCCTGGGTTGGAAAATGTATGGCAGCTGCAGAGGACAGCTGTGAGATCCCAGCTGCTCTGAAGAGTTTCTGACAGCTACCTCATTTCCCCCATGGAATCCGAAGTGCTATTTTCCTTTTGAATCTGAAGAAATGCACAGCTACGCTATATATGTGCATTACTCCTTTATGTTTTATTCAATGCAGACAAGTATAACCGAACAACAGAGTTGGAAGGAACCTTTGAGGTCTTCTAGTACAAACCTTTGCTCAACAGGAGACCCTAAACCATTCCAGACAAGTGTCTGTCCAGTCTCTTCTTAAAAGCCTCCAGTGATAGAGTGCCCACAACTTCTGAATGCAACCTTTCCATAGTTAATTGCTCTCATTGTCAGGTGATTTCTCTTTAGTTCTAGATTATTTGATTAGTTTCCCTCCATTGCTTCTTGTGTTGCCTTCCGGTGCTTTGGAAAATAGGTTGATCTCTTCTTCTCTGTGACAGTCAAATATTGGAGGACTGATACTGTGTCACCCCCTAGTCCTTCTTTTAACAAGACAAGACAACCCAACTGTTTTTCATATGTTTTAGCCTCCAGTCCCCTAATTTCTGCATTCTTTCCAGAGTCTCTATATCTTTATTATAATAAGGTAAGCAAAAATAGATGCAGTATTCTAAGAGTGGTGTTATACTAAGGCAGGGCTGTCAGACTCGTGGCCTGCGGGCTGGATGCATCATGTGCTGGCCATGCCCATGCCTGGTTTAGCAAAGGAGGGAAAAGTTGAATACATCACATGATGACACCGTGATGACACGGGTTTGACACCCCTGTACTAAGGCATTATAAAGTGGAGCTAACACTCTGTGTGATTTTGATTCTATCCCTCTGTTAATGCAACCTAGGATTGCATTGGCCTTTTTTTTTGGCAGCTGCAGATTCAAACAAATTATTTAATTCATTCGTAGCACAGATGAGGAGAGGGGACAAGCCAAATCTTTCAATGTTTCCTCTTTGGGAGTAAACATTTACTGGACAAATTTCATTCTAATCTGATGTTTCCTATCCTGCCATCCTCCATCGCTGGG
This sequence comes from Laticauda laticaudata, assembly GCA_004320025.1. NCBI lineage: Eukaryota > Metazoa > Chordata > Lepidosauria > Squamata > Elapidae > Laticauda > Laticauda laticaudata. The sequence goes on along the minus strand of BHFT01020685.1, from coordinate 10,645 downwards.
ACAAAGTTTACATAACCTTCATGAATAGGTGTTGTAGTCCTGTACATATGGCAGGTGTCAGTTGGGGAAATGGGAGATTAATATGGCTGCAGTATCAAAAATATGGTTCTCACTTTTTGTTGCAGCTGAAAGAAATTATTTTCTGGGCAAAAGAAATCACATTTTGGGTCTCTCTCTCTCTCTCCCCCCCCCTCTCTCCCTCTCTCTCTCTCTCTCTCTCTCTCTCTCCCTCTCATCTGCTGAGGCTCAGGATTAAGAAATGTTTCCTTGGTCAGCATTTTATCATCTTCTGAATGTTTAATGTAACACAAGTCAAGGAAAGAAGAATACTTGAGAGGGATTGGACCTTGTATTCTCTTGGGCAAAATGATACATCTTCATGAAGGGAAGATAAAGTTTCTTATGGACTTCTGTTTATAAGCTTCCACTCTAAACTTGACTAACATTTGCTAGGAGGGCAGCCGGTCATAGCAGATGGCTGGAGAATTGAGGAGGAGAAAAAATGGGATAACCAGGAAAAAAAAATGATGCATAGCATCTGCACTTCCAGCCTGTACTCTGAATGAAAAGAAAGCAGTGTAAACTCAAGTTTTCCCATAACAGTACCTAGAAAACAGTTTTAAATACAGAATAAATATATTCCAAATGTTGGGAGACATAGGAGTATCTAGCAAAGAACCAATGGATGCTCATGTCATATTTTGATGATTTAAAATTATGATGCTTGGCGTCATAATTAACCAGAGGTTTAGACTGGATTTGGCACTTTCATCCATCAAGTCCTTCCCAAGGAATCTGGAATAGGCAAATGTTGTTGTTCGATGGTGTTAAAGGCACTGTCAGAAGATGTAAGCTGTTCCAAGTAAAGCTGCCTTTTGCAGCTACTTATTATTGTTGTTGTTTTACATCTATTGGACAACGATGCAAAAATGGGATCATGGTAGTTCAGGTTTTATGGGAAACGTAATGTCAAGATGTTGCATATGATGTGCTATAATAGTTCCTTGGTGCTCTCTGAGCTTGTTTTCTTGCAGACGTTTCATTACCCTAACTAGGTAACGTCATCAGTGCTAGTCCTGATGATGCTACCTAGTTAAGATAATAAAATGTCTGCAAGAAAAAAAGCAAGCTCAGAGAGCACCAAGGACCCCCTCTTTTCAACTCTGAGCTACAGATATTCTCCTTTATTGGTATAATAGCTCCTTTTGGGATTTCATATATCAATTTTGTTCCAGAAGATGAACTGGCTTTTTTGATATTTTTGTCCTTTTCATTTATATATTAAAATTTTGGAAAGTAATAAGAGGATAATGGAAACAACAGAATGATGGTTATTGCATGACCAACAGAAAAAGACACTGGATAGTTAGAAGGACACCTATACACTCTCAGTGATGTAACAGTCTGACAAACTCACCTGTCTCCTGTCCCCTTCATCTTAGCAAAAGGCTGGTCTTATAGCATGCTGGTCAGATGTTGGGCAGTTACTCTGTGATGGGATGTCACAAAGTTTGAAGTCATGCTGATTTACACAACTAGTTTCTGGGCACTTTATGTGACTTGTGTAGAGTGGTTTTCCTGTAAAGGAAAACTTGCACCACAGTCCTCAAATATTTGAAAGATGAACTCAGAAAATCAGTTTACAATTGAAAATGAATTTATTTATATCACCACCTCAAATTGGAGGGAACTGATGCACCCAATCCTGACTTTTGTCTAGTTTGCTCTTACATAGAAAAGAAAGTGAGTATGATCCCTGCCATCTTAGTCATCTGCCAATCTATCTATGAAATAAGGGTTGTACTTACTACAAAGTTCAAGGAGTTGGTTATACAACTGAAGGCACAGCAGGCAGGCTGATTCTTATTGTTAAAAAAATGTTTGTGGAAAAAGAGCAACCTCTAGGCTGGCGACAGATGTTCCAGAAATATGTCAGGAATTTGCTGGATGTCCTGGAATCACTTGCTTCAAATCCTAAGCAAGGAATATTTGCTTGTGTTCTGTTTTGGTGAACTAAGCTGAAAAAATCTATTGCTCAGCCAGCCAAGTAATGTTGTGTCCATGACAATCGAGGGAGACAAGTCTGGATAACACACAAGGTCACACTGACCTATGCAGTTCCACACACAGCATCGGTAAAGCACAGCACTGATTTTGAGGCATTACTTTGTGTGGTGGGGAAAAGGTACACATTTTGTCTCAAAGATACTAAACATCCAATTCTCTGAATTAATTTACCATAATGTAAAGCTCTGCCGGAGAAGGGCTGGGAAAATGAATATAACACCATTATTTTGAAGAGCAGTGTGATGCAATGTTTTTTTTTAAATACACATCTCTCTTTCTAAGACTTCAAGCTGGATTTTAATTGTGCATCAGGGAATGCTTAAAAAGCTGCTACTTATTACAGTATGTAAGTAATATATTGCCTGAAAACAGAAACAGTATGTGTTAAATATGGGCAACACAAATGACAGCTGAAGAATTATTCTTGTTTCTCTTGATAGAAAAGTCTGCCTTGATCTCTTTTTGATAGAAACTGATGGGGGGGGGGGGANTGCATCTCCTGTTCCCCACACATGCAGAGATCCAAAGATCAGCTAGCCCATTGGAGGCACGTACACACACATGCATGCGCAGCAGAGCTGAGCTGGGGTGATGGCTCACGTGCCCACAAAGAGGGCTCTGCATGCCACAGGTTCACCATCACGGGTATAGGGTTTCCTGCTTGAGCAGGAGGTTGGCCTGGAGGATCTCCAGGGTACTTTCCCACTCTGTTATTCATATTCTGAAGAACAGTCTCTCAGCTGTTTTGTGGAACCTACAGGGATAGTATCTTGCATACTCGTCATAAACCGGGTCTTTTGGCTGGGTTCACACAAGACACTATACCTGTGATGGCAAACCTATGGCATGCAGAGCCATTTGTGCCGGCATGCGAGCCGCAGGCAAACTTACCTCACTGCACATGCATGCGCCTCACAGCTGATTTTCAGCTGATTTGAGGCCTTTTTCGGCCTCCCAGAGGTTTGAAAAAAGCCTCTGCAGGTCGAATAGGCCTGTTTCGTTACTTCCTGTAATACCGGAAGTGACAAAAGAGGATGGTATTACAGGAAGTGATGAAATGGGCCTATTCTGCCTGCAGAGGCTTTCTTCAAGCCTCTGGGTAGCCAAAAAAGACCTCAAACCAGCTGAAAATCAGCTGTGAGGTGCAGTGCAGATAAAGGGAGGCCGGCATGGGGGGGATTGCACGCTCATGCGCAAGGGGCATGGCAGGGTGCACATTGCCTTCTGGGTGCTGGCACATGAGCACGTGAGCGCCAGCGTGCACACAATTTTTGGCACAGGAGTCCAAAAAGGTTAGCACCACTGCACTATACTCTCTTGTTCAGTGGTGAAATGCTACTGGTTCGGCCCAGTTCTCCTGAACCGGTAGCAAAAATTGCTACTGGTTTGGCCCAACTGGTAGTGTAAAAAAAAAATGCTACGATGATCAGCTGAGAGAAGAGAAAAGTGCACAATCGGCCCTCCCACCTGCTCCTGTGCTTTTCTGTTCTTTATCCTCTCAGCTGATTGGCACGGCAGAGCCTCAGCTGGTGTTGGGAAAGCTGTACGTATGCGCGCGTTAAGTGCGTGATCACCGAACCAGTTGGGAAAGTGGTAGAATCCCACCAGTGCTCTTGTTGACTTCTACATGTGTGACCCAGTGATGATCCCCACAATATGAAAATGCAAATGCAACTTACTAACAGTTATGGTTCCGGATGTGGTTATACAGTGATTGTCTTCTCCTACACAGTTCAGAGTCCTGACCATTTCGCACTGATCTGAGCCAAGGTTAAAGCAAGCTGGGCAGGTCAGCCCATTGAGGGTAGTATTTTCAGGGGGCACTACAAAAGATTATGCCATACAGAAACCTTCATTCAGCAGGCCTTAATTATACACCATCACACATAAATAAAGGTTCTCTGGAGGATGATGGTTCAGGGAGATGTAGGAGAAGGAAGTCCAGAAAGAGGGGATACCAGACAGTGTTTCTCAACCTTGACAGCTTGAAGGTGTGTGAATTTCAGCTCCCAAATTTCCCCAGCCAGCATGTATGGGCTTCAACTCCTAGAATTTCCTGGCCAGCATGCCTAAGAATTCTGGGAGTTAGTCCACAGTTCTTCCAGTTGTCAAGGTGGAGAAATACTGATAGCAGGAATGAGCCACTCAGCTAGGTAAGATCAAGGAAATAGGAACAACACAGATTTCAAAAGACAGCATTGGAGGAAAGCCGAATTAATCTAGGGTAGAAAAATAACTCATAGCTTTTGTTAAAAGGCAGAAGTTCCTCCAGACTTTTCACAAAATATCCTGAATGCTACTCTAGGGAAAGTACAGGATCTTGGAAATTGCAAGTGGAATTTCTCAGCTTCCTTTACAGTGGATTCATCAAGAGGCAGGTCCTTTGAAATCATTGAGATGTTTCTTCATGTGTTTCTTGCCACCTTGCTGTTCATCAATGAAACTGATGTTCAGTTTGAAAAGGCTGTTGTCCCCAGTTCAGGTCTGAGCCTGGTGCAGAGGCCAATGATGGATGCCATACCTGAGATGCAGGTTTTTGATTGCTTTAAGAGCCACAGTGGCGCAGTGGTTAGAATGCAGTACTGCAAGTTACTTCTGCTGCCTGCTGGCTGTCTGCAATTTGGCAGTTCAAATCTCATCAGGCTCAACATTGACTCAGCCTACCATCCTTCCGAGATGGGTAAAATGAGAACCCAAATTGTTGGGGGCAATAGGCTGACTCTGTAAACCACTTAGAGAGGCCTATACAGCACTATAAAGCGGTATATAAGTCTAAGTGCTATTGCTATTTTTATTGAAGTATTCCAAGAAAAAAGGGCTTCTGGCCCAAATGCCAAGAACCAAGAATACAGGATTAAGAACGCTTTATACGTTTTCACTGAAGGAGAAGGCAGGACAAGGCGGAATAATAAGAAATATTATCTAATAAACATTTTAGTAATGATCTAACAATTTGTACTATTGGTGTCTAGCTGTCCCCCATTCCTAAGCCTTGACTAATTAATGCTCCTGGAGTTATCTAATGCACATTCTATTTGCTCCAGGCCATCTCTATTCCTAACTTCTAGCTGAGGTCTGCAAGATTACTAACTCTTTGTTACTTTTATCAGCTTTCTAACTACCCAGAGTTGTTACAAGCTTTACATGTGCATATTTCCTGGAATAGACTCCACAATTACAGGCTTCCTAATATACTTTCAAGTATGTATCATGACCTTGCTTTATCTTAGCAAACAGACCATTAATGGGAGGTTTCCCTTGGAGATCCAAATCTTGGATCTTCCCTCTTAATTTTAAGAAAACTATGGCCAGCTCATCAAGAATGTTGAGGAATTGAAGTTTGAATTGTGGCCTATGGAGTGTTTGCATTCTTGGTTTCCTTCAAACCTTTTCTATGAACTGCTATCATGAAATGGTTTTATTTCTCATGCCCATGGCTTGTTTTAATCTAGTGTTTACAATGAGGGGACTGGTCTGCCACTCCAAGTCAGCTTTGACTGGAAGGATGTACAGTAGAAACCATGTTAAATTAATTTTTTAAAAGGCTTAAATTTTGAGCAGAGTTGGACCTGATGCAGTGGTGGGATTCAAATTTTTTTTACTACTAGTTCTGTAGGTTTGACTTGGTGGGCGTGGCTTGGTGGGCATGGCAGGGGAAAGGTACTGCAAAATCTCCATTCCCACCCACTCTAGGGGAAGGATACTGTAAAATCCCCATTCCCTCCCCACCCCACTAACTACTTTCCAGCTCTGTTCTCGTATGCAGGGCAACCAAAGAAGGCCCAGCCAATCAGCTGGGACCTGGGAGGCAGAGAATAGACAGAGGCAGGATCAGTCAGAGGTGGTCTCCGGTTCTCCGAACTACTGGTTCTCCGAACTACTCAAAATTTCCGCTACTGGTTCTCCAGAATTGGTCAGAACCCACTGAATACCACCTCTGACCTGATGGCTGCTCCAACTGGATATGCCAAATCAGATATAAAAGAGTACGTGGAAGGAAGCAACCCCAGTGAAAATTTGGGGAAATATGGATACCAACTTCAGGAACTTTAGTTGTGGAGAAGACAAACGGTTCCTTACTGTCTAACTTTTTGTTGTTGCACAGGTCTCCTTGGCAACAGCTGGAGGTGCTCCAGAAATGGATCTCAGAATTGATGGTGACACTGATGGGTCCAGACAAGCAGGTGCTGTTAACAGAGCAGACTTTGACAGTCTCAGTGATTTTGTCAGACCCTGGTGAAGAAGATGCAGATAAGAGAGGTTTGGTTAAATTAGGTAACACCTTGCTGAAAATTTCTGAAAAATTAACAGAGCCAATGCAAGGCTCAGCCCCATCTCCTGACTCCTGAAGTAAAGGTAAAGGTTCCCCTCACAGATACATGCTAGTTGTTTCTGGCTCTAGGGGGCAGTGCTCATCTCCATTACAAAGCCAAAGAGCCAGCGCTGTCTGAAGATATCTCCCTGGTCATGTGGCCTGCATGACTAAACATCGAAGGTACACAGAATGCTGTTACCTTCCCACCAAAGGTGGTCCCTATTTTTCTATTTGCATTTTTACATGCTTTTCAACTGCTAGGTTGGCAGAAGCTGGGACAAGTAATGGGAGCTCATTCCATTACGTGGCGCGAGGGATTCAAACTGCCAAACTGCCGATCTTTCTGATCAACAAGCTCAGCATCTTATCCACTGAGCCACCATGTCCCCCTAAATATACAAAGTTTGGTGACAGAACCAGGTGTCAGAAACCTTATGGAAGGCCAGACAGCGGACCTACAAAGAATGGCATAATCCAAAGGGTGAATGATATGTTTTATCATATTTAAAAAGTTTATAATGTTTTCTAATATCTATACTATACGAGTAAGTAGACATGTATCAATAAATCAACATATTGGGAAGACCTTCTCCAATGTTTTGGTGATGAGGTTGCCCAGTTGAAAAGAAGTTTGGTAACCAACCACTGTCCTGTCTGCTCTTCTGGGAACTTAGATCTCTTAACTCCCTCTGCTGGTTCAAAGCAAGTCTTGAGATCTTTTACTCACACAAGGAATTTATTCCTACAAAGGTAAGGCAGGCATCCTCAGTCTCTGCACAGGTGCGGCTCATACCAGTGCAGTCTTTACCTGGACTTTGACAGGTCTCACAGATCAAACAGGAACCTGGAGAAAACAACACAGATGAGATGTGACTTATTCAATAAGCTATGATAGGGAAACTTTCACTGAATACATCTCATTATGCAGCATGGTGGTTCTTAAAGTTTGTGTTCTTAGGATTTCCCCTTCCTGGTTTTAAAAATGATGAAGACCTCTCAAGGAGCTTTGGCTTGCATGGGTTTTATCTTTATTGATATTTACCATATGAAAATGGATGCATTTTTAGAATAGTTATTCAAGCATGTAAAAGCAGCAATACTAAGCCCATGAGATCTTAAATAAATAATATTTTTTCATGAAAGCAAGAGTTTTTTTTAAGAGAAGCCATGAGTGACATTGTTTTAAATTTTTGTTAATATCTTCCCTATTTCGTAAATAATGTTGATTTTGGAGACTCCTGAGATGGGTTTGAGGACCCCTCAGCCAGTGTGGAGAAACCATAGGTCAGAGTTTCATCAGAATGAGAAGATGTAGGAAATCCAACTAGAATTCCTGCCCTTCATCAAATGAGGTCTGTCTTTCATAGCCCCTCTTGAATCCACACTCAGAATAACAGAGTAACTCTCAACCTTCCCTGGAACCTCCAGAAGATTAGGTTAGGGGACGAGTTCGTCCTAGGAGATATGGTATCTAGACAAGCGTCCAGTCTCTTCTTAAAAGCCTCAAGTAATGAAGAACCCATAATTTCTGAAGGCAAGCCATTCCACTAGTTAATTGCTCTAATTGTCAGGAAATGTCTTAGTTCTAGGTTGCTCCTCTCTTTAACTAGTTTCCATCCATTGTTTCTTGTCTTGCCTTCTGGTGCTTTGGCAAATAGGTTGACCCCCCTCTTCTAACCTATAGCTTCTTGATAGTGGTGGGATTCCAAAATTTTTACGACCAGTCTGTGAGTGTGGCTTGGTTTGATGGGCGTGGCTTTGTTTGATGGGTGTGGCTTGATAGGTGTGGCAGGGGCAGGCTACTGTAAAATCTCCATTCCCACCCCACTCCTAGGGGAAGGTTACTGCAAAATCCAATTCCCTCCCCACCCCACTAACCTGCTTTCCAGCTCCGTTCTCCTGTTCAGGGCAAACAAAGAAGACCCAGCCGATCAACTGGGAATTGGGAGGCAGAGAATAGATGGGGGCAGGGCAGTCAGAGGTGGGATTTGCTGGTTCTCTGAACTACTCAAAATTTCCACAACTGGTTCTCTAGAACTGGTTAGAACCTGCTGAATACCACCTCTGCTTCTACAGTAAGGTAAAAATGTTCAAGCATGCAAGCACATTTCCGAGAATGGATGCATCCACCTTGCCTTTACTCTAACTATAAAGTGGAAAGACTGCATAACTAGTTCAAAGCAAACTTACCTTGAGTTAGGAGTGTGGCCAGAAGGAAACTGAGGGTGGACAAAGATGCCATGATGTTGAATCTTGTAATCCACCAATCTGTAGATTCTGAGGTGGAAGCATCCTGAGAGGGAGAATATATACTGGACCAGTTACATAAAGGGGAGTGAGTAAGTAAACAGGATTGGCTTGAGAGGCACTTAAAACCTGGGCAACCCCCCTCTGCTCTCTTCACAGCTGATTTCCTTGTCTGCTGATGGCCTCAAGAGACCCCTTTGTATGCCAGGTGGCAGGACTCCCCTCGCCAAAAGGAGCACAACCAACTTCATTTTCTGAAATGTCTCTTGTGCTTGGCAAGGGAGGGAGCCAAGGTGTTGCATTTCATAAGTCCCTTATATTTTACTTTCGGTCTCTTTTCTCCTTACGAAGGAATAGATTTTAGATTTTCGGTGAAGTGTAATTCTCCAGAACAAATGACCCCATTTTCATTGGGAGCAAGTCCTGGTCATCTAAACTTTCACTGCAGCTTGGCACAGAGGGTGGGTGGGGGAGAACAGCCAAGCTGGATGCCAAGATTGCAATCATTCAGAACCACCTCTTCAAATTGCTTTTATTNGGTGGGGGAGAACAGCCAAGCTGGATGCCAAGATTGCAATCATTCAGAACCACCTCTTCAAATTGCTTTTATTTCCAAGAGTAACAAAATGTGTATTTTTGTACATGTATAAGGAGGTGGAGGTTCATTGTGAATCTGGGGACAAACAGGCTTCTTAGCAGGTGCTGAGGGCCTTCCTTGTAGGGTTTAGTTTTCATGATTTTGGCCACCATTTTGCATCCTGATGACTGGATAGTCCGAGGGTTGTGGCTACAGTTATTCCCAGTTGGAAATGGCCAGTATCACCAGGCTGGGGTTCAGCCGGTTATGACTGGTTTGAGCGAACCGGATATTAAATATATAACTGGTTTGTCGAACCAGTAGTTGAACTGACTGATTGGCCCTGCCCACCCTGCCCCTCCCTCCCAGTAGTCTACACACGGGCCCGTTTTGGATGCAGGTAAGTGTAGGGTCCATGTGGAGGCTCCATGAGGGCAAAAAAAAAAAGCCCTTCCAGAAATGCAGAAACNGAGGGCAAAAAAAAAAAAGCCCTTCCAGAAATGCAGAAACGGGCTTGTTTCTGGCTTCCGGAGGGCTTCTGGAGCCTGGGGGAGGGTGTTTTTGGACTCCCAGAGGCCTGAGGGAAGCCTCCAGATTCTGGGGAAGTTCCTGTAGGCCACACGAAACATGGCCATGCCCACCCAGCAACCGGGCAGACAACCAGGTTATGGGGATTTTTTCATCCCACCCCTCAGTATAACCATTGCACGATCCCTTTTGTAACTGCTCATTGGGCAGTTCAAATGGTCACTTTTTGCACTGGATGAAGAGGTTCAATGTAGAAAGAATTTCTGGGTATATACAACTTTACCATGCTGTTAACCAACCATACAATGGCTCAACACACAACATACGGATTCAAACAAACCCACTTCTTAAGCATGCACAAATTTCTTTAAGGTTCTCACATTTCTTTAAGGTTCTCAAATTTCTTTAAAGTTCTAAGATTACCGAAGAGACGGAACACTGACTTCTGAAAAAAGATGTGTGTTTCCTGACCAGGTTTGGAGAGGAAATAATATTACTAATGTAGCCACACCACGCAATTAAATTGGATGCTTCTCTCAGACTTGAGCATTAATGAAAGGTTGCAAAGTCCCAAAGGTCTCAACATTAATTAAAATTTGAAAACATTATGACTCCTATATTGGGACATTTTGAGATCACAGCATCCATTTTAAGTTATCAATTATGATTTACTGATGGGACAACTGGTTCACCCAATAAACTAAACCCGAATGAAACAAACCACATTTTAGAGTGTGTCCCTATAACAATTTTAAAGGCATTCTTGGATATTTTCTTTTTTTTTTTTAATGAAGTTTTATTTGGGTTTTCACGCATACAAAATACAAGCGAAATATATTTTTTGAAAATAGCATGGTCCTGGGTTGAACTTCTTTATACAGAAACAAAACTCAATTTGATGCTCCTTTTTG